>JANDKB010019232.1:0-63463 GCA_027944975.1 Acanthamoeba sp. SK_2022c | reverse complement strand
CGCTGGTCGCCTCGGGCGTCAACGGCGGCGTGATCGCCCTCGACGGCAAGGGCGAGACCAACCTGGCCAAGCCGACCGCCGACGGTGTGCGCGAACCGCTCAACCGCCGCGCGACCATCGACATCAACTTCTAAGACTTTCAGGAGCCGATCTGGTTCGTCCCGATCAGCTTCAACCTTCGAAGTTGTCGAAAGACAGAACGCCGCTTCCGATAGGAGGCGGCGTTTTTCTTTGCGCCGTCTCACCTGCTGCGTGACGCGTCCACGCAGAGAAAAGGGCGACGCCTCACGACGCCGCCCTCAAGCACTCTAGTTTTGACCCCGATCAGCCGGTGAACGGACGGATCAGGATCTCGACCCGGCGGTTCTGCGCCTTGCCTTCTGTTGTTGCGTTCGAGGCCACCGGGTTGCGCGAGCTATTGCCGGCGACATAGAGGCGCTGCGCGATCACGCCACGGCGAACCAGTTCAGAGGCGACGCTGCTGGCGCGACGCTCCGACAGAGGCTGATTGATCGCGTCGCCGCCCGACGAGTCGGTGTGACCGATCACGTCCACCGTGGACTGGTCATACTGCTGCAGAACGCGAGCGACATCGTCCAGAACCGGCAGGAAGCGCGGATCGATGGAGGACTGGTTCGTGGCGAAGGTCACGTCCGACGGCATGCGCAACACGAGCAGGTCGCCTTGGCGCGCTACACCGACGCCGGAGCCGGACAGTTCAGCTTCCATCGCGCGTTGCTGACGATCCATATATTGGCCGACGGCGGCGCCGCCCAGCGCGCCGATCCCGGCGCCGATCAGGGCGTTCTTGCGGCCCTGTTCGCCGTTCGAGGTGTTGGTCAGATAGCCGAGAACCGCGCCGCCCAACGCACCCGCGATGGCGCCGGTCCCGGTGTTGTTGCGAACCGGACCCGAACGATAGGGGTCGGTGGTAGTGCAGGCGGCGGCCCCCAGCAGGGCGGCGATGGAAACACTGGCGACGATGAACTTGGCGCGCATGGAATAGTCCCTTTCTTTTGAGCGATCTGGCGCGGAAACGTGCGCTTACTGTGAAGGTTCCAATCTGTACGGGGCATGAATGCCCGCCGCGTCCGCTCGCCATGGCCCTGACAAGGCTGCCGATTAGGCGTATGGGAACCGCCGCACATCCCCAAATCGAGGACGACGCCGTGAGCGTGACCCAGACGGACCACACGACCGACCGCGCCATTCAGCCGGTTTCGATGAAGCATTACGACGCCGATTTTCAAGCGTTCAGCGACGCATTGGGCGCCTCCTTCTCGCGCTATGGCTTCGCTGTGGTCGCCGACCATGGTCTGGATGAGGCCCGCATCACCGCGGCCATCGACGACGCCAAGACCTTCTTTGCTCTGCCGGAAGAGGTGAAGCGCCAATACCATCAGCCCGGTACGGGCGGCGCGCGCGGCCTTACCCCCTTCGGAGTCGAGGCGGCCAAGGACGCCAAGACGGTGGATCTGAAAGAGTTCTGGCACGTCGGTCGTGAACTGCCCGAAGGCCATCCCTATCGCCGCTATATGCGCGACAACGTCTGGCCGACCGAGGTCGATGGCTTCCGCGAGCACCTGTATGGCATGTTCGAGGACCTCGATGCGCTGGGCGCCAAGATCCTGCGCGCCATCGCCCGCTATCTGGAGCTGGGCGACGACTTCTTCGCCGACAAGGTGGAGATGGGCAACAGCGTCCTGCGCATCCTGCACTATCCGCCGGTTCCGGCCGATGCGCCTGGCGTGCGCGCCGGGGCGCATGAAGACATCAATGTCATCACCCTGCTGCTCGGCGCCGAAGAGGCTGGTCTTCAGCTGAAGGACAAGGACGGCAGCTGGCTCGACATCGCCCCGCCGCCCGGCGCCCTGGTCGTCAATATCGGCGACATGTTGCAGCGGCTGACCAACCATGTCCTGCCGTCAACGACCCACCGCGTGGTCAATCCGGCGCCTGAGCGTCGCGGCTTCGCCCGCTATTCGACGCCCTTCTTCCTGCACTTCAACCCGGACTTTCCGATCGAGACCCTGCCCAGCGCCATCACGCCGGACAATCCCGATCGCTATGCGGGCAAGACCATCCTGGCCGAGGATTATCTGACCGAACGCCTGCGCGAAATCCGCCTGCTCTAGGCCGTCAGCGGGAAATCCGTAGTCGGGTGATGTCGCGTCCGATGGCCTTGAACGATTCCGTCAGATCGGCGCCGCTGGCAGGCAGGAAGAAATTGGCGGGGGTGGTGGCGCAATCCTTCAGGAACTTGCCAGCCGTGCTGCTGGCGGAGACCTGGAAACCGACGGTGTAAAGAACGATGTTCTTGTTTTTGATCGCCGTGCAAAGAGCCTTGGCCTGACCGTAGGGTTCGCCATTCGTCGCTGCACAATCCGCGCGATCTGAACCCCCAAAGGATGCATCTCGGCCCAGGACGCCAGAACAGTAGGGGGCATTGAACTCGCCGTCCGTCATTAGGATAACAGCTTTCAGGGTCTTGTTCTGATCATAGGCCGCCGCAGGGGTGGTGCTCCAAAGCGAGTTGAATTCCGGCGAAACCGAATACCATCCCCAAGCTAGTCCGATCTGTGCTGCAGTGTAGCCGTCAGCTTGGAGGCCTTGACTGGGCGCATTGACTGGCCCGATCAGCTTGTTGATCTCGGCTCTATCGTCGGTCAGCGGCAGCAGCGGAGAAACCGTGCACTTGGTGTTGGAACCAGATTGGTTTGGATAGTAGCGACCGACATATGCGACTGACGGGCGTGTGTCATCGTCGTCATGCTGCCCTGTTCTTTCGCTCACGCAGTCGCTGATCTGATATACCCTCATTGCCGCCGACGCGTTTCGATAGATTCGCCACTGGCATCCGTCATTGCCGCACCAGACCTTACCGCCGGACGAGTAGGTTCCGGTCGGCGGGCCGACGACGTTGATCGAGAAGGTGTCCTTGGTGACATTGGATATCAGCCAATAGGAGCTCGCATTGGCGGCGTTGATCTGCGTCATGCCAGCCACGTCTGTGATGCGCACGCCCGATTGCGCGCCCGTCGCGGGATCAGTCGCGGAAAGCCCATGATTGGGGGACGTGACGATGATCGTGCAGTCCGACAGCCTGCAGCCGGACACGGTGCCCGCTGACGTATAGCTATTGTTGCTCGATGTGTTGACGTTCGCCCAGGACGAGCCGTTCCATGACTGTAACGAGAAGCTGTTGGTCGCCGCATTGGCGACGCGATACGCCTTGGCGTTGATCTGCGTCATGCCTCGCACGCCATCGATCCAGATGAAATCGCCATCCTTGAAGCCGTGGTTGGAAGAGGTGACGTAGCCCGTGTTGGCCTTGGAAACCGCTGTGATCGACCGGGCCACGCCCGTCGACCATCCTGCCGTAGTGATCGCGGTGGACTGAGTGGCAGGACCGCGAGCAGCGTTCGCCATGTCGCCCAGATTAACCCCTGTCGAATAAGGGATGACCGCCATACGAGAATAGTAGGGGGATTGCTGGTCCTGCACGACGATGGTGGCAAGCTGGCGGGCGGCGTCTTTCAAACTGGTTAGACGTGAGCCGGCCATAGACCCGGTGATGTCCAGCACCAACGCAACTTCGATGTCCTTGGATGAGCGATTAACCTCGGAGTGGACGTTGACCGGCAGGGTATCATCCAGAAGTTTGCCGTAGGGTGGCAGGACGATGTTGGCCACCAGGGTCTTCACTTGGACCGTCAGGTCGGCGACCACCACCTGCTCGTCGGTCAGTTCAATCTGCAGGTCTCTGTCGGAGAAGGGTTCGACTGAGGCGTTGCGCAAGTTGGCCCTCAGGGCCACGACGGCGACAGTCCTAAGATCGTCCGGGTTCGTATAGGACGACCTTGCGGCGGCCAGAGCGGCCGCGTCCAGGGCGTCCTGGACGCGGGCCTTCACCGTGGTGATGCGGTTGATGTCGATGCCGCCCAAGGTAACCATCACCAGCGCCGGCATGACCAGGGCGAAGATCATCACGACGTTGCCGCCGCGGTCGGACGACAGGCGTGCCGCCAGATTGCGCAGGCCTCGAACCGCTCTGCCGATCAGTGTGGAAGCCGTCACTATGGTCGTTCCCCGAGGGCGTAGATCGCCCGAATACCGCCCGAATAGCCTTTAGTTTGCCATTGGGCCGTTAAGGGAAGCCTCAAAGGGAACGGTTAATCCCGAGTAGAGCTCAGGCGGCGTTCCATCCGCACTGATGACCCCGGTTCTGTTCCTGGAGCCAGACGTTCAGCGGGGCGAAATAGTCGGCGATGGCCGAGGCGTCGTTGCCGTCGTCGCCGGTGAAGGCCTTCATCGCCTCCTGCCACGGCCGCGACTGCCCCATTTGCAGCATGGCGTTGAAGCGGGCGCCGACCTCCTTGTTTCCATAGACGGAGCAGCGATGCAGCGGCCCGGTCCAGCCGGCCTGTTTGCAGGCCGCGCGCTGGAACTGGAACTGATAGATGGCCGCCAGGAAGTATCGCGTATAGGGCGTGTTGCCGGGCACATGGTACTTGGCGCCCGGATCGAAGGCGTTGGCCGGACGCGGACCGGGCGGGACCAGACCCTGATATTGCAGCATGTCTGCGGTCCAGGCGGTATTGTAGGCGGCCGGCGCCGTCTCGCCCGAGAAGACGTCCCAGCGCCAGCGATCGACCATCAGGCCGAACGGCAGGAACGCGATCTTGTCCAAGGCCATCTTGAGCAGAAAGGGAATGTCCTCCTCGGCGCCCGGGGTGGTTTTGAGCAGGCCGATCTGGTTCAGATAGGTGGGGGTCAGGGCCGACAGGCCGACGAAGTCGCCGATGGCCTCGTGGAAGCCGTCGTTGGCGCCGTTCCGGAACAGCATCGGCTGGTTCTTGTAGGCGCGCTGATAGTAGTTGTGACCCAGCTCGTGGTGGACGGTGTAGAAGTCGTCGCCGTTGACGTTGGTGCACATCTTGATGCGGATGTCGTCGGCGTTGTCCAGGTCCCAGGCCGAGGCGTGACAGACGACTTCGCGGTCGCGCGGGCGAGTGATTTGGCTGCGTTCCCAGAAGGTCTGGGGCAGCGGATCAAGACCCAGCGAGACGTAGAAGCCCTCGCCCGTCTTGACCATTTTCGTCGCGTCGTAATCGGCGGCCTTCAGCAGTTCGGTGAGATCGTAGCTGGAAGCGCCGCCGCTGGGCGGGGCGACCACGTCATAGATATTGCCCCATTGCTGCGACCACATATTGCCCAAGAGATCGGCGCGGATCGGGCCGTAATCAGGCTGGACCGCATCGCCGTATTTGGCGTTCAGTCGGGCGCGCACATAGCAGTGCAGATTCTCGTAGAAGGGCTTCACCTGCGCCCACAGCCGGTCGGTCTCGGCGGCGAAGTCGTCAGCGGGCATGTCGTAGCCTGACCTCCACAGGGCGCCGGTGTCGGCGAAGCCCAGTTCGCGCGAGCCTTCATTGGCGATCTCGACCATGCGGGCGTAGTCGTCGCGCATGACTGGCGAGATGGTGCGCCAGCCTTCATACAGCGCCTTGGTCTCGGCGGGATCGCGGCTGTCGGCCAGGATCAGCGAGGCCTCGTCCAGCGTGATCGGCTTGCCCTTGAAATCGAACTTGCCGGTCGAATAGGTGGAATCCAGCCGCGTGGTGATCTGGGCCAACTCTTCGGCTGCGCCGGGACGGTTGGGGGCGGGCAGGACCAGGCTGAGCCGCAGCAGGTTCAGCTTGCGGCGTACGACCGGATCGACCTGGACGTCGTTGAACTTGGCCGCCTGATTGGCCAGCTGGACCTGAAGCTCGGTCGCTTCGGCGTTGGCCTTGGACTCCAGCCACATCGTGTCGAAGGTGATGTTGGTGGCGCGCGCCCACTGGATGCGGGCGACATATTCGCTGACCTCGGCCCATTTGGTTTCGGCGTCGGCGATGAAGGCGGTCGCGCCCTCGGCGGTGATCGGATAGTCGGCGCGCATGCCGCTGACGGCGGGTGCGGGCGTGGTCGAGGCCGTTTGTTCGACGCCTGGCGCGCCGGCGGCGGGTTCGCTGGTGCTGGCGCAGCCGGCGGCGAAGGCGAGGGCGCAGACCGCGACGGCGGTCATCATCTGACGCTTCATGATGGATCTCCTGAACAGCGCGGGCAGGAGAGGTCAGGCCCGGTCGCCCGTCAAGCGTGGCGGTTCAGCGGCCGACGACGCAGGTGTTCAGACCCTCGTTGCGCACCGTGCCCATAGCCGCCTGAATACGCGAGGCGCGCCGACGCACATAGGGGCCGGGCGCGGCGGCTTCGTAACGGCGCGGGGCCGGCAGGATGGCCGCCAGACGCGCGGCCTCGCGCGGGGTCAGGTCGCGGGCGTCCTTGCCGAACCAGTGGCGAGAGGCGGCCTGGGCGCCATAGACGCCGGGTGCCCATTCCACCACGTTCAGATAGACCTCCATGATCCGGCGCTTGGACCACACGGCCTCGATCAGGACGGTGTAGCCCGCTTCCAAACCTTTTCGGATCCAGTCGCGGCCGGGCCAGAGGAAGACGTTCTTGGCCGTCTGCTGGCTGATGGTCGATCCACCGCGCAGACGCCCGCCTTCGGCGTTGTGGTCCAGGGCCTTCTGGATCGCCTCCATGTCGAAGCCATGGTGGCTGCAGAACCGGGCGTCCTCGGCGGCGATGGCCGCATTGACCAGATTGGGCGAGATCTGGTTCAGACCGCGCCACTGATAGTCCATGCCGTCGCCCCTCGCGAGCTGGCGCAGCATCAGTATGGTGGGCGGCGGCGGGACGATGGCGACGATCAGCACGCCCGCGACCGGGATCAGGGCGAGGATCAAAAGCGCGGTCAGCACCACGCGACGCCAGTTCTTGCGGCCCGTCGCCATCAGAGGATCAACACCCCGGCGGCGCCGTCTTCGTCGGCCCAGGCCACCTTGTCGACGGCGGGGCTAAGCGACAAGGCGACGATGGCCGGCCCCTTCTCGGCCTTGACGAAATTCAGACCCTGGGCCGCCGGATGCGCGACCCAGACCCGACCGTCGGTCAGGCCGGCGGCCAGCAGGCCCTGATCGGCGCGGGCCGAGACCAGATTGACCAGGGTCGTGTCGTCATAGCCGATCTCGGTCGCCTCGCGCCCCATCGGCCCGTTCGATCCGATGAAAGGCCACAGGACCGCGCCCTGCGCGCCCGAGGTCGCCATCAGCTGACCATTGGCCAGGAAGGCCATCGACCGGACCTTGCCCGGATAGCCGCCCATGCGCAGGTTCTTGGCGTCCTTGATGCGCCAGCCGTGCATCTGATTGTCCTGCATCGTCGTGACGACGAAGGCGCCGTCGGGCGAAAAGGCGACGCCGGTGTGCGATCCGGCCCAGGCCAGTTTCACGGGCTGCTGCTTTTCGATCCGCGCATACCACAGCGCCGCTCCGCCATAGGTCGAGGTGGCGATGCGCCGGCCCTTGGGCTCAAAGGCGACGCCGGAGACGGTGCGCTCGTGCTGGAAGTCGCGTCGGAAGCCGACCTCCTTGGGGTCGATCACCGACAGGGTGCGACCGAAGGAAAAGGCGATCAGGCCCGAGGCCGGCGAGGCGTCGATGGCGTCGATCCACTGGTTCTTGGCCGTGGCCAGAACGACCGGGTCCTCGTCGCGACGACTCCAGACGACCTTGCCGTCATCGCCGCCCGTGACGATTCCGTCGCTGGACGGATGAACGCAGGCGCAAAGCACGGCGCCATCGTGCGCCTCCACCCGCGTCCGGTCCTCGAACCGGACCGAGCCGTCGCCAAGGGCGAAGACAGCGCCGGTGTTGTCGAACAGGGCGGCGGTGACCTGGGCGTCGAAATCGAAGTTCATAGGCCGCATGTAGCGATCCGACCTTGCCGCGTCACCTTCTGCTTGCCCGCTAGACCGGATCGGTCGGCTTGGGCGTCACTGGCGCAGGCTCCGCCTGCGCCTTTGAGGGTTCGTCGGGCAGGGGGATGAACTCCAGATCGTCCGCGTCCGGCAGCGTCATCCGGCCTGCTTTCCAGTCGGCCTTGGCCTGATCGATGCGGGCCTGGCTGGAGGCGACGAAATTCCACCAGATCAGCCGTTCCCCCACCGGCTCTCCGCCCAGCACCATGACGGTCGACTGGGTCAGGGCCTTGACCGTCGGCTCGGCCGTCGGCTCCAGCACGATCATCTGGCCCTCGTGGAAGGTGCGATCGCCGACCTCGATGGAGCCCTTGGCCACATAGAACGCGCGCTCGCTCATGCCTCCGGCCCCTTTGCCGGCGGGCGGGGCGGTGCGCACGCCGGGCTGAAGCTCCCAGTGGATGTAGAACAGCGGCGACGACACCGGGACGGCCGCCTTGGCGCCGTAGGCCTCACCGGCCACCAGTCGCGCGAACAGGCCGCCGTTCTCGTAAGTCGGCTGGGCGTCCTCGCCCAGGTGATGGAAGGCCGGATCCATCTCCTCAGCCTCGTCGGGCAGGGCGACCCAGGCCTGCATGCCGTGCATCGGCCCGCCCCTGCTCTTTTTCAGCGGATCGGTGCGCTCGGAATGGACGATGCCCTTGCCGGCCGTCATCCAGTTGACCTCGCCCGGCCGGATCGCCTGATCGTAGCCGAGATTGTCGTGGTGCATGATCTCGCCCTCGAACAGATAGGTCAGGGTCGACAGGCCAATGTGTGGATGCGGTCGCACGTCGATGGCCGTGGCGCCGGGCGCGAACTCGGCCGGCCCCATCTGGTCCAGGAAGATGAAGGGCCCGACCATCCGGCGCGAATGGAAGGGCAGGACGCGCCCGACCTCGAACCCGCCCAGGTCCTTGCGGCGTGCGTCGATCACTAGTTCGATCATGTGTCGGCTCCCAGTGCGGCCCGCGCCGCCTGAGCGACGTTATCCGACGTGAGGCGTGATGATGCCAAGAGGCAGTGCGGTCACATTCTTCACGCCGCGCGTGACGATGTGGCTTTCGCAGTCCGAGACGATGCCCAGCGCCAGCAGCTTCTCGCGCAGGAACAGGTCGAAGGCGTGCATGTCCGAGGTGATGATGCGTAGCACATAGTCCTCGCGCCCCGTGATGGTGGCGCACTGGACCACTTCCGGCCATTTGGCCACGGCGGCCTCGAAGACATTGAGATTGTCGGCCGAGGGCAGCATCAGTTTGACGATGGCGTAGACCTCGAAGTCCAGGCCCAGCAGCTGCGCGTTCAGCAGGGTGACGCGCTTTGTGATCAGGCCAGAGTCTTCCAGCCGCTTGATCCGCCGCCAGCAGGGCGAGGCCGACAGTCCGACGCGATCGGCGACCTCTGCGACCGACAGCCCGGCGTCTTGTTGCAGGATATCCAGGATGCGGGCGTCGATGGGGTCGAGTTCGTCGGCCAATGCGTTTCTCCGATTATGATTATCGCGAAATAAAATACCCGATATGGGGATTGCGCAAGGTCAAATTGAGCGAGCACCTGCTTAAGCGGCGTGTTATCACACGCCCAGAGGAAACACGGACGGACCCCAGAACGGATATGGACGCCCGCATGAACGATAAAATGAACAAAAAGAACAGCCAGCCCCTGTCCTTGCGCGTGCCGGAGCCGTCCGGCCGTCCCGGCGATACGCCGGACTTCAGCCATCTGCAGATGGACCCTGCCGGTGTCGTCGAACGGCCCGAGGTCGGATCGACGCCCTATCAGATGCGCGATCTCGCCTTCCGCCTGATTCGGGTGCTGGACGATGAGGGCGCCGCGGTCGGTCCGTGGAACCCGCGCCTGGATCCCGAGACGATGCGCCGGGGCCTGAAGGCCATGATCCTGACGCGCGCCTTCGACGACCGGATGCACCGCGCCCACCGCCAGGGCAAAACCAGTTTCTATATGAAGTGCACCGGCGAGGAGGCCATCGCGGTGGCGCAGGGCATGATCCTGAGCCGCGAGGACATGGGTTTTCCCACCTATCGCCAGCAGGGGCTTCTGATCGCGCGCGGCTATCCGCTGGTCGCGATGATGAACCAGATTTATTCGAACGCCGAAGATCCGATCAAAGGCCGCCAGTTGCCGATCATGTATTCGGCCAAGGACTACGGCTTCTTCACTATCAGCGGCAATCTGGGCACCCAGGTGCCGCAGGCCGTCGGTTGGGCCATGGCTAGCGCCTACAAGGGCGACGACAAGATCGCCATCAGCTGGATCGGCGACGGCGCCACGGCCGAAGGCGACTTCCACAACGCCCTGACCTTCTCCTCCGTCTATCGCGCCCCGGTCATCCTGAACGTCGTGAACAACCAGTGGGCCATCAGCTCCTTCCAAGGCATCGCCGGCGGGCTTGAGACGACCTTCGCCTCCAAGGCCATCGGCTATGGCCTGCCGGCCCTGCGGGTGGACGGCAACGACTTCCTGGCGGTCTGGGCGGCGACCCAGTGGGCCGAGGAACGGGCGCGGTCGAACCAGGGAGCGACGGTGATCGAGCTGTTCACCTATCGCGGCGCCCCGCACTCGACCTCCGACGACCCCAGCCGCTATCGCCCCGGCGACGAGCATGAGAAATGGCCGCTGGGCGATCCGATCGAACGGCTGCGCCAGCATCTGACCGTCATCGGCGAATGGGACGACGAGCGTCACGCCGCCGCGCTGAAGGACGCCGTCGAGCAGGTCCGCGCCGCCGGCAAGGAATCCGAAGCCATCGGCACTTTGGGCCAGTCGCGCCCCAGCGTGAAGACAATGTTCGAAGAGGTCTATGCGACCGAAGACTGGCGGCTGATCGAACAGCGCCGCGAGGTGGGGGTCTGACCATGAGCGAGCAAACCACCTTCACCGACGCCGATCGCAACGATGGCGTCGAGCCGGACATGGTCGACCAGAACGCCGCTCCGGCCTCGCAGGCGACGGGCGCGGGCGTGGTCCCCATGAACATGATCCAGGCGCTGAACTCGGCCATCGACGTCAAGATGGCCGAAGACGCCAATGTCCTGTCGTTCGGCGAGGACGCCGGCTATTTCGGCGGCGTCTTCCGCGTCACCGACAAGCTGCAGCAGAAGCACGGCCTGACCCGCAGCTTCGACGCCCCGATCTCGGAATGCGGCATCGTCGCGGCCGCCATCGGCATGGGCGCCTATGGCCTGCGCCCGGTCGTCGAGATCCAGTTCGCCGATTACATCTATCCGGCCTACGATCAGATCGTCTCGGAAGCGGCCAAGATGCGCTACCGCTCGGGCGGTCAGTTCACCTCGCCGATCACGGTGCGCAGCCCTTACGGCGGCGGCATCTTCGGCGGTCAGACCCACAGCCAGTCGCCCGAAAGCCTGTTCACCCACATCGCAGGTCTGAAGGTCGTCATTCCGTCCAACCCCTACGACGCCAAGGGCCTGCTGACCGCCGCCATCGAGGATGACGATCCGGTCGTCTTCTTCGAGCCGAAACGCCTCTACAACGGCCCATTCGATGGCTGGCACGAGAAGCCGGTCAGCCCGTGGAAGGCCCAGGATCTGGCCCAGGTCCCGACCGGCAAATATGTCGAGCCGATCGGCAAGGCGCGCGTGATGCGCGAAGGAAACGACGTCACCATCCTGGCCTATGGGACCATGGTCTGGGTCGCCCTGGCCGGCGCGGAGCACGCGGGCGTGGACGCCGAGGTCATCGACCTGCGCACCCTGGTCCCGCTGGACATCGAGACCATCGAGGCCAGCGTCAAGAAGACCGGCCGCTGCGTCATCGTGCATGAGGCGCCCAAGACCTCGGGCTTCGGCGGCGAACTGTCGGCCCTGGTGCAGGAGCGCTGCTTCTATTCGCTGGAAGCGCCGATCGCGCGCGTCACCGGCTGGGACACGCCCTATCCGCACGCTTTCGAATGGGAATATTTCCCCGGGCCGCAAAGGGTCGCAGACGCCTTGAAGAGCGTCATGACGGGAGGTCGCTGACATGGGTCGTTTCGTCTTCAAACTGCCCGACGTGGGCGAAGGCACCGCCGAGGCCGAACTGGTCGGATGGCATGTCAAGGTCGGCGATGTCGTCGCCGAGGACCAGATCGTCGCCGACGTCATGACCGACAAGGCCACGGTCGAGATCACCGCCCCGGTCAGCGGCAAGGTCGTCGCCCTGCACGGCGAACCCGGCGCCATGGTGCCGGTGCGCGGTCCTCTGGTGGAGTTCGAGGTCGAGGGGGCGGGCAATGCCGATGACGCCCCGACGCCTGCCGCCCCTGCCGTCGCCAAACCGGACCCCGCGCCCGTGGTCGCCGAAGCGCCGAAGGTTGAGACGCCGGCAGCCCCCGCTGTCGAGGCGCCGACATCCGGCAACTATGTCTTCAAACTGCCTGACGTCGGTGAAGGCACGGCCGAGGCCGAGCTGGTCGGCTGGCACGTCAAGGTCGGGGATGCGGTCGAGGAAGACCAGATCATCGCCGATATCATGACCGACAAGGCCACGGTCGAAATCACCTCGCCGGTCGCCGGAACGGTCGTCGCCCTGTACGGCGAGGCGGGCAAGTCGGTGCCGGTCGGCGGACCGCTGGTCGCGTTCGATGTCGAGGGTAGGGGCAATGTCTCGACGCCCGTCGCGGCGCCGAAACCGGCCCCGAAGCCGGCGGAGAATGCGACGGCGGCTTCCCCCGCGACTTCGACTCGAAGCGCCACTTCAGCGACTGCGCAGTCCAAGCCTGTTCCCGCCCTGACCGGCCGCGCGCCCGGCGAACGTCCGTCGGCCTCGCCGGCCGTGCGCAATCGCGCGCGGGACCTGGGCGTCGATCTGACCTTCGTGCCTGGTTCCGGTCCGGCGGGTCGGATCACGCACGAGGACCTGGACGGCTTCATCGCGCGCGGCGGTTCGCAACCCGCGTCGGCGCCGTCGGGCGGCGGCTCGACCTATGCGAAGGCGCAAGGGACGACCGAGGTCAAGATCATCGGCCTGCGCCGCAAGATTGCGGAGAAGATGGCCGAGAGCGTGCGCCGCATTCCCCACATCACCTATGTCGAGGAGATCGACATGACGGCGGTGGAGGAGCTGCGCGCCCATCTGAACGCGACGAAGTCCAAGGATCAGCCCAAGCTGAACGTCCTGCCCTTCATCGCCCGCGCCATCGTGGTCGCCCTGCGCGACCAGCCCCAGATCAACGCCACCTATGACGACGAAGCCGGCGTCCTGACCCAGCACGCCCCGGTCCATCTGGGCATCGCCGCCCAGACCCCGAACGGCCTGATGGTGCCGGTGGTCCGCCATGCCGAGGCGCGCGACCCCTACGATACGGCGCTGGAAATCGCCCGCGTCTCAGGCGCGGCCAAGGACGGTTCGGCCAAGCGCGAAGAGCTGTCGGGTTCGACCATCACCATCACCTCGCTGGGCACGCTGGGCGGGGTGGTCCACACCCCGATCATCAACCACCCCGAGGTCGCCATCGTCGGTCCGAACAAGATCGCCGAACGGGTCGTGGTCAAGGACGGCCAAATGGTCGTGCGCAAGATGATGAACCTTTCCTCCAGCTTCGACCACCGCATCGTCGACGGTCACGACGCGGCGGTGTTCGTGCAGCGGATCAAGAGGCTTTTGGAAAACCCGGCGACGCTGTGGATGGGTTGATGCCAGTTTTCTAAGCCGGAAAGCGAGGTCCGCCCGCTTCTATGGCTATCACCTCAAAATCGGCGCCATGGCTCTTGATGATCCTCTCTCCTCGCCGAGAGAGGATCATCGGGAATCGGAAGGGTAATTTGATGCGGCAAGTCAAAGTCAAAGCGCTGACCTTCGGCGCCAGCCTGCTAGCAGCCGTCGGCGTCGTCGCCTCGTCCGCTAACGCCTGCATTCCCGAGCCGCCGCCGGCATGGTCGTCTCTGCTACGGTCCGATGGGCCGGCGCTTTTCATCGGGCGCGTAACGACGGTGGAGCGTTTGGCTGAACCCAGCCGGACGCCGACCATCGAGGTCATTCAATCCAAGGCGACCATCGCCAGACTGGAAACGCTTCAAGGCGCCCCGCAAGAGACATACACCCTGACCGCTGCGGAAACCGCCCGTCCGCTGGGCGGCTATCAAGGCATGATTTGCGTCGATTTCCAGCGCGTCAAACCCGGCGACATTGTTTTGGCCATGGAAGCAGGATCCGGTGCAGTCCGCGTTTTCGAGCCCCAGCAAGTTCCTCCGCAGTTCCGCACCCGCCTTGAGGCCTATCGTTGACCCAGACCCTGAAAACAAAAGTCCTGATCATCGGCGCGGGCACCGGCGGCTATGTCGCGGGCATCCGTTGCGGCCAGCTTGGGCTCGACACCGTACTGGTGGACGGCGGCGACGGGCTGGGCGGGACGTGCCTGAACGTCGGCTGTATTCCGTCCAAGGCCATCATCCATGCGGCGGGCAAGTTCGAGACGGTGGCCAAGGCGGCCGGCGGCGGGACGCTGGGCATAACGGCGGCGGCCCCCGCCATCGACCTGTCGCAGACGGTCGAATGGAAGGACGGCATCGTCCGTAAGCTGAACGCCGGGGTCGCAGCCCTGCTGAAGAAGGCCAAGGTCAAGGTCATCAAGGGCTGGGCCGAGTTCGCCGACGCCAAGACCTGCGTGGTGAAGACGGACGAAGGCGACATCCGCATCACCGCCGAACATGTCATCCTGGCGACGGGGTCCGAGCCGGTCGAACTGCCCTTCCTGCCGTTCGGCGGCGACGTCATCTCCTCGACCGAGGCGCTGAGCCTGTCGGAGGTCCCCAAGAAGCTGGTCGTCGTGGGCGGCGGCTATATCGGCCTGGAACTGGGCATCGCCTATCGCAAGCTGGGCGCCGAGGTGGCCATCGTCGAAATGGCCGAGCGCATCCTGCCGCTCTACGACAAGGCCCTGACCGATCCGGTCGCCAAGTGGCTGGAGAAGCATGGCGTGGAGCTGCATCTGGGCACCCGCGCCGGGGGCTTCGGCGACGGGAAGCTGTCGATCACGACGAAGGACGGCGAGCCGTTGCAACTGGACGCCGACAAGGTGCTGGTCACGGTCGGTCGGCGTCCGCGTACGCAAGGCTGGGGTCTGGAAAACATGGGCGTGGCCATGGCCGGGCCGTTCGTGAAGATCGACCAACGCTGCGCCACCAGCATGAAGAACGTCTGGGCGGTCGGCGACCTGACCGGCGAACCCATGCTGGCGCATAAGGGTTCGGCCCAAGGCGAGGTGGTCGCCGAAATCATCGCCGGCCACGACCGCATCTTCGATCCCGTCACCATCGCCGCCGTCTGTTTCACCGAGCCGGAAATCGTCTCGGCCGGTCTGGGCTCGAACGAGGTCGCGGGCCGCGACGATGTGATCCAGTCGGTCTTCCCCTTCGCCGCGATCGGTCGCGCCCTGGCCATCGAGGCGGGCGAGGACGGCGGCTTCGTGCGGGTGATCGCGAACAAGGGCGATCATCGCATCCTGGGCATCCAGGCGGTGGGCCAGCATGTGTCGGAACTGTCCAACAGCTTCGCCCAGATGCTGGAGATGGGCGCAGTGCTGGAAGACGTCGCCGGGACGATTCACGTCCACCCGACGCTGGGCGAAGCCTTCCACGAGGCCAGCCTGCGCGCCCTCGGGCACGCCATCCACATCTGATCAGATCCGGTCCAGCCGCTTCGCATGGTTCGCCACCATGCGGAGCGCCAGGCCATCGGGCAGGAAGCGGGCCAGTCCGGCCATGACGTTGTTCATGACGCCGGGGGTGACGCTGGGACGGTTGGCCTCGCAGGCGTCATAGCCGATGCGCGCCACGCGCGCGGCGTCCATCCACATCCAGGCCGGGTAGGCGCTGGAGACCTGGTCGCGCGAGCCGTTGACGTCGTGGAACTCGGTCAGGGTGTAGCCGGGGTTCAACACCGTCACGTGAACGCCGGTTCCCTGCGTCTCCAGATGCAGGCCTTGCGACGCCTTGATCAGAAAGCTCTTGATCGGTCCGTACAGGGTGTCGCCCCCGGTCGCAGGCATCTGGCCAGCCAGGGAGGCGACGTTCAGCACTCGGCCGAAGCCGCGCTGGATCATGCCGGGCAGCAACAGCCGCGACAGCTCGACCGGCGCGGTCAGCATGACCTGGATCATGGCGCGGTGCGCGCTCAGGTCGGTGTCCAGAAAACCCGTGACCCGGCTGAAACCCGCATTGTTGACCAGGCCGTCGATGGTCAGTCCACGGGCCGCGATGGTCGCGACCAGCCGCTCGGGCGCCTCGGGGTCGGACAGGTCTTCGGGAATGACGGTCGCGGTCACGCCGCGGGCGGCGGTCAGTTCGTCAGCCAGAGCCTGCAACGGGGCTTGGCGACGCGCCGTCAGGATCAGATTCCAGCCCTCGGCCGCATAGGTCCGGGCCAGGGCCGCGCCGATGCCGGCCGAGGCGCCGGTGATCAGGACGGTCCGGTTCACGGCGCGATCAGGCCGCGACGGGGCAGGACTTGTGCGGCTCAAAGGCCGCCAGCGCGATCGGGTTTTCGGCCAGAAGGTCGGCGATGGTGATCTTGGACAAAGCCTCGGTCGCGGCCTCGTCGGCGGCGGTCAGGGCCTTGGCCACCTGGCGGGGGATGTGTTCGCTGATCGGGCAGCCCTTGGCGCCGGCGGGTGGCGAGCCGATGTGGGCGCAGCCGTTCACAGCCTTCAGCACCTGATCCAGCCGGATGTCCCCGGGCTGGCGCAACAGCCAGGAGCCGCCGGTCGCGCCCGGACGGGTGGCGATCAGCCCGGCCTTGGCCAGCAGGGCGGTCACGCGGCGCACCACGACGGGATTGGTCGGGATCGAGGACGCCAGCACGCCGCTGGGCATCGCCTGCGCAGGCCCGAACGCGCCCTTGTGGGCCATATAGGCCAGGGCGTGGGCGGCGACGGGGAAGCGTTGGCTGTCTGACATGGTTCTGTTCCTGGTGTGAAAATAGGCGTTCAGGGTCCGAATCACAAATCGCGCCGCAGAACGCCGAAACCGAATCCGTTGCGGCGCGATTGAAGACCGCGTGGAATGGGCCTAAAGGCTCGCCGCTTTGAAGGGACCGACGCCGCGTCGGAGACCCGGAGGATACGCATGGCCGGGGACACTCCCCACGACGCGAGCGCTCCCTCGCCCGCGTCGAACACGCCGGACAAGCCCACCCACGCCACGGGTCCGGAATCCCACATCCCGGGCGGCCAGGCCGCCAAGCACGGCGGCTTCTGGGCCCTGACCATCGGCGCGATCGGCGTGGTGTTTGGCGACATCGGCACCAGCCCGCTTTACGCCCTGCGCGAGGCGATCGACCATGCACGCTCCGGCGTCGGCGGCGATCTGGCCGTAATCGGCGTCGTGTCGCTGGCGTTCTGGGCGCTGATGGTGGTGGTGACGTTCAAATACGTCTTCTTCCTGATGCGCGCCGACAACAAGGGCGAGGGCGGCACCCTGTCCCTGATGGCGTTGGCCCAGTTCGCGGTCGGTCGGCGCAGCGCCTGGATCTTCATCCTTGGCGTGTGCGGCGCGGCCCTGTTCTATGGCGACGGCATCATTACGCCCGCCATTTCGGTCCTGTCCGCCGTCGAGGGCCTGCAGGACGCGCCGGGTCTGGCCGGGCGGCTGGATTCCTTCATCGTGCCGATCTCGGCCGGCATCCTGATCGCCCTATTCCTAGTCCAGTCGCGCGGCACAGCCAGCCTGGCCAAGTATTTCGGGCCGATCACCGCCGTCTGGTTCCTCAGCCTGGGCGCGCTGGGCCTGTATCATATCTTCGACGACATCAGCGTACTGCGAGCCCTGTCGCCCCACTATGGCGTCATGCTTCTGCTCAACGACGGCTTCCTGGGCTTTGTGATCCTGGGCAGCGTCTTCCTCGCCGTCACGGGGGCCGAGGCCCTGTATGCCGACATGGGCCATTTCGGAAAGGCGCCGATCCGCATGGGCTGGCTGGCCTTCGTCCTGCCGTGCCTGACGCTGAACTATCTGGGCCAGGGCGCCCTGATCCTGGACAATCCGGCCGCGTCCGAGAACCCGTTCTGGAACATGGTGCCGCAGTTCGCCTATTGGCCGATGTTGATCCTGGCGACCGCCGCGACTGTCATCGCCTCCCAGGCGGTGATCACCGGCGCCTTCTCGGTGACGCAGCAGGCGGTGCAGCTGGGCCTTCTGCCGCGCATCGACATCAAGAATACCTCCGAGACCCAAGCCGGCCAGATTTTCGTGCCGGCGGTCAACACCTTCCTGATGGTTGGGGTTCTGGTGCTGCTGGTCGTGTTCCAGAGCTCGCATAACCTGACCGCCGCCTATGGGGTGGCGGTGACGGGCACCATGCTGGTCAATACGCTGATGGCCTACTCGGTCATCCGCAAGGGCTGGAAGTGGCCGATGTGGGCGGTGGTCGGAACCTTGCTTCCGTTCGCATTTATCGACAGCGTCTTCCTGACCTCCAACCTGCTGAAGATTCCGGACGGGGCGTGGATGCCGCTGGTGCTGGGCGCCCTGCTGGTCGTCGTGATGTGGACCTGGGTGCGTGGGACGCAGATCCTGACGGCCAAGACGCGCAAGGACAGCCTGCCGCTGACCGATCTGATCGAGATGCTTCAGGCCAGGCCGCCGCACCGTGCGCCGGGTATGGCCATCTTCCTGACCTCGGATCCCGACGTCGCGCCGGTCGCCCTGATGCACAATCTCAAACACAACAAGGTGCTGCACGAGAAGAACGTCATACTGACCGTCCGCACCTCCGAGCGCCCGCGCGTCAAGGAGGCCGACCGGGTGCGGATGGAGCCGATCAACGACGACTTCAAGAAGGTCACAGTCACCTATGGCTTCATGGAGACGCCAAACGTGCCGCGCGCCCTGGGCCTGTGCCGCAAACAGGGGCTGAAGTTCGACATCATGTCGACCAGCTTCTTCCTGGGGCGCCGCTCGCTGATCCCGTCGGCGCGTCAGGGCATGCCGCTGTGGCAGGACAAGCTGTTCATCTTCCTGATGCGCAACGCCGCCAATCCGACCGACTTCTTCCACATCCCGCCCGGCCGCGTGGTCGAGCTTGGCGCGCAGGTGGCGGTATGAGCACCGAGGGACGGGGCGGGCAGAGCTCGCAGGCGCGCGGGCGTCGCATGGCCACCAGGGGCCGCCCGCGCCCGGCCACGGTTGAGGCCGAGGCCCCTCAAGGTCCGTCGCAGGATGACATCGGCGTAGAGGCTCGCGTCGTCGCCGGCATTCTGCTGAACGCCGCGCTGGAGAAGCGCAACGGACTGGACGAAGCCCTGTCCCAGCCTGCCGCCCGCGCGCTGGAGCCGGTGGATCGCGCCTTCGCTCGCGCCGTCGCCATGGCGGCCCTGCGTCGTCTGGGCGAGATCGACCAGATCCTGGATCGCCGCCTGAAGAAGTCGCCGCCCGAGGCCGTGCGCACCCTGATGCGCATCGCCCTGGCCCAGACTCTGGTGCTGGAAACGCCCGCCTTCGCCGCCGTCTCGACGGCGGTGAAACTGGCCGAGCGTGATCCCAAGACCCGGCCTTACAAGAACCTGGTCAACGCCGTGCTGCGCGGGGTTGGACGCGAAGGCCCCGGCCTGACCACGGCCGAAAGCAATCTGCCGGACTGGATCGCGGCGCGCTGGAAGGCGACCTATGGCGAGGCCGCCCTGGCAGGTCTGGCCTTGGCCGCGCGCGAAGAACCCGCGACCGATCTCAGCCTGAAAATAGGCGTGGATCCCGCCGCCGTGGCTGCCGCTGTCGAGGGCGAAGCCTTGCCCGGGGGCACGGTTCGCACCGGCCGTCGCGGCGACGTGGCCGGCTGGCCCGGTTTCGAGGACGGCGACTGGTGGGTCCAAGACGCGGCCGCCGCCGTGCCCGGCCGGCTGCTGGACGTGAAGCCCAGCGAGACGGCGCTCGACATGTGCGCCGCGCCTGGAGGCAAGACGCTGCAACTGGCGGCCGCCGGCGCCGCCGTCGTCGCGCTCGACCGTTCGGTCCCGCGCCTGAAACGCCTGACGCAGAATCTTGAGCGGACCGGCCTGTCCGCCGAAGTCGTCGCCGTCCCGGCCGAGGACTGGGAGGATGTTCGCACCTTCGACGCGGTTCTGCTGGATGCGCCCTGCACTGCGACGGGCACCTTCCGCCGCAATCCAGAGGTCCTGCGCGCCACCAAACCGGCAGAGGTCGCCAAGCTGGCCGACGTTCAGCACCGCCTGCTCGACGCCGCCGCCGAGCGCGTGAAGCCGGGCGGCCGTCTGGTCTATTGCACCTGCTCGCTGGAGCGTGAGGAGGGCGAAACCCAGATCATCGCTTTCCTGCGTCGCAACCCTGCCTTCCGCACCGTCGCCGCCGATCCGGCCGCCGTCGGCGCTCCGCCCGAGGCGCTGACGCCCGAAGGCTGGCTGCGCATCCTGCCCTCCATGTGGGCCGAACATGGCGGACTGGACGGCTTCTTCGCGGCCAGGCTGGAACGGGTGTCCTGAGCGGGAGCGCCTTGCTCCTGCCCGCAACCCGCCTTATCCGGAAGGCCATGGCCGTTACCCCTCTGATCTGCCCGTCGATCCTCGCCAGCGATTTCGCGCGGCTGGGTGAAGAAGTCCGCGCGCTGGAGGCGGCGGGCGCCGACTGGATTCACGTCGATGTGATGGACGGGCATTTCGTGCCGAACATCACGCTCGGCCCCGACATCGCTAAGGCGATCCGACCGCACACGACCCTGCCGTTCGACGTGCACCTGATGGTCGCGCCGGTGGATCCCTGGCTGGAGGCGTTCCGCGAGGCGGGTGCCGATGTCCTAACCGTTCACCCTGAGAGCGGGCCGCACCTGCACCGAACCCTGGGTCGCATTCGCCAGCTGGGCGCCAAGGCCGGCGTCGTGTTCAATCCGGCGACGCCGCTGTCGATCCTGGAAGAGGTGGTCGATCTGGTCGATCTAGTGCTGATCATGTCGGTCAATCCGGGCTTCGGCGGTCAGAAGTTCATCGACAGTTCGCTGAAGAAGATCGCGGGCGCACGGGCCATTCTCGACCGCGCCGGTTCGTCGGCTCACCTCCAGGTGGACGGCGGCGTGACCTCCGCCAACGCCGCCGCCTGCGTCGCCGCCGGCGCGGATGCGCTGGTCGCCGGCTCATTCGTGTTCAAGGGCGATTACGCGACCAATATCGCCGCCCTGAAAGCCGCGCCGGCTGCTCAGAGGTTCGCGTGAGCCCGCTCGGCCCCTTCGCCCCGCGGGGCCAGGAAACGACGCTGGACGTCGCCTCGGGTCAGATTCCCGGCCTGCCTGGCGCGCCGGTGCGCACGCCGGTTCGATCGGGCGACACGACTGCCGGACCCGGCCTGTGGCCCGCCATCGCCGGACGGTTGGCGACGCGGCAGCTGTGGATCGAGCTTTACGGCCTGCCCGGTTACGGCCTGACGCTGGGGTCGCCGCTGGGCGGAGGCAAGGTGACCGCTTTCGCCGCCACGCCGCGCGATTTCCGCCCGCATGATCCGGCGCCGGGGCGCAATGTTCTGGCCGGGCGTTTCATGCTGGCCGGCGCCTCGATGGAGGTCGAGCCCCCGTCCGATCCGTGGAACCGGCCCAGTCCTTCGCGGCCCTTTGCGGTTGAGCTTCACGCCTTCGCCTGGATGCCGGGGCTGATGGCCCAAGGCGACCGGGGCGCGCGTGAGGCGCTTCGTCTGACCCTGGCCTGGGCCGACGCCTTCGCACGATGGTCGCCCTTTGCCTGGGGCCCGGAAATCCTGGCGCGGCGGGTCGTCAATCTGGCGTGCGGCGCCCGGCGTATGGGCGCCGTTGCGACCGAGGTCGAGCGGCTGAAACTGGCCGATAGTCTGGCGCGCCAGACCCGACAACTGCTGCGTCCGCCCGGCGGTCTGGCCAGCCGGGCCGAGCGGTTGACGGCGGCGGCCATCGGCGGCTGCGTGCTGGCGGGGGCCCCAGGGCAGGCCTTGCGTCGCCGCGCGCTGTCGCGGCTGGACGGCGCCCTGAAGACGACGGTGCAGGCCGACGGCGGCCACGCCTCGCGCAGTCCCGAGGCGGGGCTTGAGCTGCTGCTCGATCTGCTGACGCTGGACGACGCCCTGTCGCAACTGTCCGAACCGACGCCGGAGAGCATCTCGGCCGCGATCGCCCGGCTGACGCAGGGCCTGCGCCTGCTGACCTTGCCCGATGGTCGTCTGGCCAGCTTCCAGGGCGGCGGCCCCTCCACCATTGAACGCGTCGCGGCCGCCTGCGCCCACGACGACGAAGCGATCGCCAGAAGCGACGACGCGCCTGCAGCCACCGGTGCGGTCGCCGGCCTGACGCGTATCGCCAGCCCACTGTTGACCATCATCGCCGACACCGCCCCGCCGGCGCGCGACGCCTGGGGGGCGGCCGCCTGCGCCCAGCCGCTGGCGTTGGAAATCGCCTGCGGCAAGGATCGTCTGGTGACCGGCTCGGGGTGGACGCCGGCCTCGACCGACCGCCAGGCCCTGCGGCTGACGCCGGCCCATTCGACCCTGACCCTGGGCGAGCGGTCGCTGAACGAACCGCTGGGCGGCTGGAAGGGTGAGCTCTTGGGCCCGCGCCTGGTCGGACCGCCGATCCATGTGACCACCGACCTGCGCGACGGAGACGGCGCCGTCTGGCTGGAGATGGAACACGACGGCTGGAATGAGTTGTTCGGCCTGAATCATCAACGCCGGCTCTATCTGGACCAGCGCTTGGACGAACTGCGGGCCGAAGAGAAACTCTTCCCCACACCCGGCCGCAAGGAGATGGTGCGCCAGATTGCGGCGCCCTACGCCATCCGCTTCCATCTGGAGCCGGGGGTTCAGGCCTCTCTGGCGCGCGACCGACGCTCGATCCTGCTGCGCGGCGCCTCGGGCCGGGGCTGGTGGTTCAGGACCGACGGTCCGGACGTGGCCATTGAGCCCAGCGTTCATATCGACGCCGGCCTGACGCGGCGCTCGCTGCAGATCGTGGTGCGTGGCTCGGCCCGCACCGACACCGAGACCAAGATCCGCTGGAAGCTGAGCCCTGCGGGCGCGAGCGGCGAACCGACCTGATGCAAGAGCCTGATTCACGGCATCGACAAATCGCGTAGCGATTTGACCTCTGCCGATCAGGCTCTGAAACCGTCCGTGGGGTGACGGCGAAGCGGTTTGGGTCTAGACGGCGCGCCATCCTCCCTGCCATCACGGACGCCGCCCATGCCCGCCGCTCCCGACTTCCCGCCCGCCCCTGATCGGGTCAAGCCGCAACGCGCCCTGATCTCTCTGTCCGACAAGGGTGGGCTGGAGGACGCGGCCCGCACCCTGCACGATCTGGGCGTCGAACTGGTCTCGACCGGCGGTACGCGCGCGGCGATCGAGAAGCTGGGCCTGCCGGTCAAGGACGTGGCCGAGCTGACGGGCTTCCCCGAGATGATGGACGGCCGGGTCAAGACCCTGCACCCCATCGTTCACGGCGGCCTCTTGGGCGTGCGTGACGCCGCCGACCATGCCCAGGCCATGAGCGACCACGGCATCGGCGCCATCGATATCGTCTGGATCGACCTTTATCCGTTTGAAAGCACCGTCGCGGCCGGCGGCGCCTTCGAGGCGGCGGTCGAGAACATCGACATCGGCGGCCCGGCCATGATCCGCTCGGGCTCCAAGAACCACGGCTATGTCGCCGTCGCCGTCGACGGCGAAAGCATCGGTCTGATCCTTGAGGCGCTGAAGACCGAAGGCTCGACCGATCTAGCCCTGCGCAAGCGCCTGGCCGCCCGCGCCTTCGCGCGCACCGCCGCCTATGACGCCGCTGTTTCCGGCTGGTTCGCCGGTCAGATCGAGGATGCCGCGCCGGCCCGCAAGTCGATCGCGGGCGCCCTGGCCCAGACGCTGCGCTATGGCGAGAACCCGCATCAGATGGGCGCCTTTTACCGTACCGGCGAGCGCCGTCCGGGCGTGGCCTATGCCGAACAGGTCCAGGGCAAGGAACTGGGGTACAACAATATCGCCGACGCCGACGCCGCCTATGAGCTGGTGGCCGAATTCGAACAGCCGGCCGTGGTCATCGTCAAACACGCCAACCCGTGCGGCGTGGCCGTGGGCAAGGATCTGTCCGAAGCCTATGCCCGCGCCTTGGAATGCGACGCTGTCTCGGCCTTCGGCGGCGTCATCGCGGTCAACCGCCCGCTGAACGGCGATGACGCCCGCGCCATTACTGGCATCTTCACCGAGGTCGTCATCGCCCCCGGTGCCGACGACGAAGCCAAGGCCGTCTTCGCGGCCAAGAAGAACCTGCGTCTGCTGATCACCGACGGCCTGCCGGATCCGCACGGGCCGGGCGAGGTCTTCCGCTCGGTCGCCGGCGGCTTCCTGGTCCAGAGCCGCGACCGGTCGCTGATCAAGCCGTCGGACCTGAAGATCGTGACGAAGCGCCAGCCGACCCCGACCGAGATCCAGGACATGCTGTTCGCCTTCACCGTGGCCAAGCACGTCAAGTCCAACGCCATCGTCTACGCCAAGGACGGCCAGACCGCCGGCATCGGCGCCGGCCAGATGAACCGCCGCGACAGCGCCCGCATCGCCGCCATCCGCGCCAAGGAGGCTGGAGAGGCCAAGGGTCTGACCCAGTCGCTTGCTGAGGGCTCGGCCTGTGCGTCTGAAGCCTTCTTCCCCTTCGCCGACGGCTTGCTGGAAGCCGTCGCGGCTGGGGCCACGGCAGTGATCCAGCCGGGCGGCTCCATGCGTGACGCCGAAGTCATCGCCGCCGCCGACGAGAAGGGGATCGCGATGGCCTTCACCGGCGTGCGGGTCTTCAGGCATTAATCTTGGCAGGAAGGGCGCTAACGCTCGACGCGCGGCGTCTCACTGCTTGAGCGCCCTTCTTCCCGTTTTAAAGCGCGCCTTATCGTGACTGGACGACTGCCGTCGGCCGTGATGCTCTCACGTCTTTCCCGCGTTGGAGCGTCCCATGACCGTGCTGATCCGCCCCGAAGGCCAGAGCGCCGACGATCTGAAACTGAACCGTCGAACCCTGGGCGCCTTGGGGGGCTTGCTCTTTTCCGGCTATGCGGTCGCGGCCCTGGCCAAAGAAGCCAAGCCCATAACGACCGACGCCGAGGGCCTGTCGACCGAGACCGTGACCTATGCCGCGCCGGACGGGTTCCAGCTTCCGGCCTATGTCGCCCGGCCGGCGGGCGACGGCCCGTTCCCGGTCGTGGTGGTGGTGTCCGAGATCTTCGGTGTCCACGAATATATCCGCGACATCTGCCGCCGTCTGGCCAAGCAGGGATACGCCGCCATTGCGCCGTCCTTCTTCGTCCGGGTCGAGGATCCCGCACCGCTGTTGGACATGCAGCGGATCATGCAGATCGTTGGCGCGGCGAACTATGAGCAGGTGATGGGCGACCTGTCGGCGACGCTGGAATGGGCCAGCCAGCAGTCGTGGTCCAAGGACGGCAAGGTCGGCATCACCGGCTACTGCTGGGGCGGCAAGGTGGTGTGGCAGGCGGCGGCCCGCTTCGCCGCCATCGGCGCGGGCGTGGCTTGGTATGGCCGTTTGGCGCCCGCCGCAGACGCCACGCCGGTTCAGATCTCATCGGGCCAACCCTGGCCGGTCGACATCGCCGACGATCTCAAGGCGCCCGTGCTCGGCCTGTACGGCGGCAAGGATCAGGGCATCCCATTGGCCAGCGTCCAACGGATGCGCGAAGCCCTGGCCCGCGCCGGCAAGACCGGCAGCCAGATCATCGTCTATCCCGACGCCCAGCACGGCTTCCACGCCGACTACCGCGCCAGCTACGCGGAGGCGGACGCCAAGGACGGCTGGTCCAAGCTGCTGGCGACGTTCGATAAAGCGTTAAAGAATTAGGGTGTTACTGGTGCGAAGGCTGCGGGGAGCAGTCTCGAGTATGGGAGAGTAGGGCGTGAACGGATTGCGACTTCGCGGGGCGATCGTCCTGGGTATCGGTCTGCTGTTTCTGCCTCTCGCAGGTTGCGGAGGCGGTGGTGGAGGCGGTGGCGGCGGCGGCACGATCACGCCCCCCGTTCCTCCGCCCCCGCCACCCCCGCCGCCTCCCCCACCTCCGCCCCCACCACCGCCTCCGCCTCCCTCGGTCACGTCGAGCGAGTATCTGCGGAACTACGGCCTGGCCAATATGAAGGTCCAATCCGCCTGGCAGGCCGGGGCGACCGGGGCCGGCGTCACCGTCGCCGTTGTCGACTCCGGCATCGCCAATACCTTGCCAGAGTTGGAGGGGCGTATCTCCAGCGCCTCGACGGACGTCGTCGTGGGGCGCAATACGCCCTATGTGGCGTCAAGCAGTCACGGCACGCGCGTGTCGGGCGTGATCGCCTCGAACTTCAACGGGTTCGGTACGATCGGGGTGGCGTACAACTCGACCATCCTGTCGATCCGCACCGATATCTCTGACTGCACGGACAAGAATACCGAGGTCTGTTTCAGCAGTTCGGATCTGGTGCGCGCGCTGGATTACGCCGTCGCCAATGGCGTCAAGATCATCAACATGTCGCTGGGCGGCGATGGAAGGCTGGGCTCAGCGTTCGAAGCGGCGCTGCTGCGAGCCGTGAATTCGGGCGCCGTGATCGTGGCTTCGTCGGGCAATGACGGAAACGCCAATCCGGGCTGGCCCGCGCGTTACGCTATCGACCCCCGGTTTGCCGGCAGCGTCGTCGCGGTCGGATCGCACAACGCCACCGATGCGATGTCCAGCTTCTCGAACCGGGCAGGGGATACGGCGGCCGGCTATATTTCTGCGCCGGGCGAGGATGTGATTACAGGGTGCGAGGGCACGTCGTGCTGGCGCGTCAACGGCACATCCTTCTCAGCGCCGCATGTCTCCGGCGCGCTCGCTTTGCTGATGCAGGCTTTCCCCAATCTGACGGCGCGCGCGGCTCTGGACATCTTGCTGACTACCGCCCGCGACGCCGGCGATCCCGGCACGGACATCGTTTATGGGCGCGGCCTGCTGGACATGGCCCGCGCCTTCCGGCCGGCAGGGACGACATCGACGCCGATGGCCGATGGAAGCTCTATCGTCAGCATGAGTGAACCGGGCAGCTTCATCGGCGCGGCGTTCGGGGACGCTTTCGGTCGACAGACGGCGCTGAATACGGTGCTCTACGACGCTTACGGTCGCATGTTCGCCGTCCAACTGGGCGGCGCCTATCCGACTGCGCCCAGCCGGTCCTATCAGGCGGCGCCGTTCGAGCAGAACACCACGGCGACAACCACCCTGGCCCTGCCGGGCGGCGGTCGATTAAACCTGATCGCGGCCCAACCCAGCGCCCGACCCGACCCGATCGCCCCTCGTCACGATCTCTACGATGCGCCCTGGATGGGGGAGGAGCCGCGTCAGGAGGCGATGCTCGACGTCGCCACGGGCCGTATGAATTTCTCGGTCTGGCAAGGCAAGGGCGGGGCGACCTCGCCGTTCAACGGTGCGGCGGGCGACGGTTTCGCCGCCCTGGCCCAGGCCGATCACGCCGTACGCGGCGCTATGCGGCTCGGCGCGGTGACGGTCTCTGGCGAGAGCGGCGGCGGCGATCGCCGGATGCCGCTGCGTCGTGTCGAGCAGGACGCCTCTACCTACAGTCGCGCGGCGATCGGATGGCGCGGAGCGGACGGCGGTCTGTCGTTCAGCGTGGGCGCCTTGGATGAACGGCTCGGGCCTTTGGGCGCCTTCCTGCCGGGTGGATCCGACTTCGCCCTGCCGTCACGGACCAGCTTCTATGCCTTGGGTGGCGACTGGACCCTGCGGCCGGGCCTGCGCCTGATCGGCGAGGCGGGGATGGGGTCGACGCGGATCGAGGGCCGGTTCCTGTCGATGGATCAGGCAGCGATCAGTTCGAACTGGCGGCTGGGCCTGCTGACGGGCTGTTCGATGATCTGCGACCGAATCAGCTTCACCCTGGCTCAGCCGCTCAGGATCGAGCGCGGAACCTTCTCGGCCATGCTGGCGGATGTTCCAGTCGAATATTTCGATCCGCTGACCTATTCGCGCCGCAACATCTCGGCGACGCCCAGCGGCCGTCAGATCGACTTCATCCTCGGTGGCGAACGCCGGCTGTGGGACGGGTCCAGCATGACGCTTCAAGCGGTCGCCAACCGCGAGCCGCGCCATGTCGCAGACGCGCCGCCGGAGTTCGCCTTGATCGGAGCCTGGCGGCGTCAGTTCTGACCGACGCCGCCTGACGACTGCGGATCAGGCCTTGCCGTCGAAGGCCTGACCGTCGGTGGCGGGGGCGGCGCCATAGGGGTTGGGAGCCTGGGCGCCGGATCCCTTGGCGGCGACGACCACCATGGCGGGGCGGACGGTGCGACCGAACAGTTCGAAACCGGACTGCATGGTCTGGATCACCGATCCGCCGGGCACGGTCTCGGACGGCTGTTCCATCATCGCCTGGTGCAGATGCGGGTTGAAGGCCTCGCCGGTCTGGGGCGCGACGCGCTTCAGGCCGTTGGCGTCAAAGGCTTGCAGCAGGGCCTTCTGCGTCAGTTCCAGACCGGTCACCAGACCGGCGGTCGCGCCCTCGGCGTCCTTGGGCGCAGCCATCAGGGCGCGCTCCAGATTGTCGGCGACGCCCAGCAGGTCCTTGGCGAAGCGCTGGATGGCGAAGGCGCGGGCGTCGTTCTGCTGCGTCTCGGAGCGGCGCTTCAGATTCTCCATCTCGGCGGCGACACGCAGGGCGCGGTCCTTCCATTCGTCACGCTCGGCAATCACGGCGTCCAGCGGCGCCAGATCGTCTGACGGATGGGCGTCCAGGCCGTGTTCGGCGTTGGTTTCGGCCATGTCGGCGTCCACGGCGTTCAGTTCGTCGTTAAGGGGCTTGTCGCTCACTTGTCGTTCCCGTCCAGCATCCGGCCCAGCACCCGGGCGGTATAGTCCACCAACGGAATGACACGGGCGTAGTTCAGTCTTGCGGGGCCTATCACGCCGATGGCGCCCAGAACCCGCTGTCGGCCGCTCATATAGGGCGCCGCGATCACGGCGGAACCCGAAAGTGAAAACAACCGTGTCTCCGCGCCGATGAAAATGCGCACGCCCTGGGCCGCGTCGACACCGTCCAGCAGGCCGATCAGCTGTTCCTTCTGCTCCAGATCGTCGAAAAGGACGCGGACCCGCTCCAGATCGGCCAGGCCTTCCCGTTCCTGAAGCAGGTTGGCGCGACCCCGCACGATAAGGGCGCGCTCCCGGTCGGCGCCCCCGGACCAGGCGGCGAATCCGTCCTCGACCAGGCGGGCGGCGGTCTGGTCCAGTTCACGCCGTGCGATTTCCAGCTCTTGCGCCATCTCGCGCCGGGCGTCGGCGAAGGGGCGGCCGCGCAGGCGGGCGTTCAGGAAGTTGGACGCCTCGACCAGGGTCGACGGCGTGACGCCGGCCGACAAGGTCATGATGCGGTTCTCGACCGTGCCGTCGTCGGCGACGATGACGGCCAGGGCCTGATCGCCGCCCAAGGCGACGAACTCGACATGTTTGACGCCGGAATCGCGCACCGGGCTGGAGACGACGCCCGCACCGCCGGCCAGGCCCGACAGCAGGTTCGACGCTTCATCCAGCGCCGCTTCGAAATTTCGCCCACGCCCCGCCAAGCGCCCGTCGATCTCACGACGCTCTTCCTTGGTCAGGTCGCCGACTTCTAGCAGGCCGTCGACGAACAGGCGCAGGCCCGCATGGGTCGGGATGCGCCCGGCCGAGGTGTGGGGCGCCGCCAGCAGGCCCGCGAGGGTCAGATCCTGCATGGTGTTGCGGATCGAGGCGGGCGACAGGGCGATGCCGCCCAGCGACAGCGTCCGCGACCCGACCGGCTCGCCGGTTTCCAAATAGGATTCCACGATACGACGGAAGATGTCGCGCGCCCGCGCATCCAGCCCCGCCAGACCCGAGAGGGCCAGATTCGGGGATGGGCCGGCGTCGAACGGCGGGTTTTTCGGGGCATACAGGCTCACGGTTTCAGGATAAGCACCGCCGCCACAGCTTCCAAGGTCAGACTTCCAAGAGTCCCTCCCATGCGCCATTCGCAACGCACCGACGATCAACTGCGTCCCGTGACCATCGAGACCGGCGTCAACCGCTATGCCGAGGGCTCGTGCCTGATCAGCTTCGGCAACACCAAGGTGCTGGTGACCGCTTCGATCGAGGACAAGGTGCCGGGCTGGATGCGCAACTCGGGGCAGGGATGGGTGACCGCCGAATACGGGATGCTGCCCCGCGCCACCCACACGCGCGGCCGTCGTGAAGCCGCCGCCGGCAAACAGTCGGGCCGCACGCAAGAGATCCAGCGATTGATCGGCCGCTCCCTGCGCGCCGTGGTGGACTTGAAGGCGCTCGGCGAACGTCAGGTGCTGATCGACTGCGACGTCATCCAGGCCGACGGCGGCACCCGCACGGCGTCGATCACCGGCGCCTGGGTCGCCATGAGCCTGGCCCTGAATGATCTGCGCGACGAGGGCGTGCTGAAGGCCGATCCGATCACGGACCAGGTGGCGGCCGTGTCGTGCGGCGTATGCGACGGCGTACCGGTGCTGGACCTGGATTACGAAGAGGATTCGGAGGCCGAGGCGGATTCGAACTTCGTCCTGACCGGCTCGGGCCAGATCGTCGAGGTCCAGGCCACCGGCGAGAAGCGCGGCTTCTCACGCGCCGAGTTCGACCGGCTCTTCTCGCTGGCCGAGATCGGCTGCACCGAACTGTTCACCCTGCAAAAGGCGGCCTTGGCGGCGGTGAAGCGATAGGGGGTTTCACCTCGAGGCGCGGACGGGCATCTTCGTCCGGTCAGTCCTGACCGGAGACAAGTCGATGCGTCGATTCCCCTGGCTTTCGATGGCCGCCTGCGTTGTGTTGATGGCCGGATGTCAGCGCGCTGATCCAGCCGATCAGCCTGCGTCCGGAGACACTGCTGCAAGCAGCAACGTCATCGACGCGGTTCCGCTGGCGTCGGACGCTCCGCCGCCTGCCGCGCCCGCCAAGCCGGCGGCTGCGGAGAAGGAAGCCGCCAAACCGGCCGAGGACCCTGAGGCCAGCATTCCCGAGGGTCCAGACATGCCCGCTCAGCTGGTGCCGATCAGTGAGGTTCCCTGCCGCGACGCCATCGGCGCCGCCGCCTCGGCCCGGCTGGTCGAGCGCTGCATCCAGGTCAGCCCGGCGACCCGCCCGCCCTGCAACGCCGCCAACCCCTGCGAGCTGATCCAGGGGGAGATCAACCGGTCCTGCAAACTGTGGGAACGCGACGGCGACCCGCCGGCGGCGTGCAAGCCCTAGGCTGAGCGCACCGCGCCCGCCACATCGGCCACCACCCGCTTGACCAGCGCCTCGTCGTCGCCCTCGGCCATGACGCGGATCAGCTTTTCCGTGCCCGAGGGACGCACCAGCAGCCGTCCCTGACCGCTCAGGGCCGCTTCGGCCTCGGCGATGGCGGCCTTGACCGTGTCGGTCTCCAGCGGCTTGTCGGCGGTGAAGCGGACGTTCTCCAGCTTTTGCGGCACGGGATCGAACTGGCGGGCCAATTCGCTCATCGGCTTGCCGGATTCGACCAGGACGGCCAGCACCTGCAGCGCCGCCATCAGGCCGTCGCCGGTGGTGGCGTGGTCGTGCAGGATGATGTGGCCCGACTGCTCGCCACCGATGTTGAAGCCGCCTTCGCGCATCCGTTCCATGACATAGCGGTCGCCGACCTTGGTCCGCTCCAGCGTCAGGCCTTCGGACTTCAGTTTACGCTCCAGCCCCAGATTGGACATGACGGTGGCCACCACGCCCCCGCCGGTCAGGAGGCCGCGCCTGGCCCAGTCCAGTCCGACCAGGGCCATGATCTGATCGCCGTCCACGACCCGGCCTGTCTCATCGCAGATGATCAGCCGGTCGGCGTCGCCGTCCAGGGCGATGCCGATATCGGCGCGGTAGCGTTTGACCGCATCGGCCAGGGTCGCCGGATGGGTCGAGCCGCACTCGGCGTTGATGTTGGTGCCGTTCGGGGTGACGCCCACAGGGAAGACTTCGGCGCCCAGTTCGAAAAGGGTTGTCGGCGCGACCTTGTAGCCGGCGCCGCTGGCGCAATCGACGGCGATGCGCAGCCCCTGCAGCGTCAGCCGCTTGGGGAAGGCCTGTTTGGCGATCTCAATATAGCGGGCCTGGGCGTCGTCGATCCGCTTGACCCGGCCCAGCTTGTGCGACGGCGCCAGGCCCTGGTCCAGGCCCTGGTCCATCATGGCCTCGATCTTCAGCTCGATCTCGTCCGACAGCTTGTAGCCGTCCGGGCCGAACAGCTTGATCCCGTTGTCGGCATAGTCGTTGTGCGAGGCCGAGATCATCACGCCCAGATCGGCCCGCATCGACCGGGTCAGCATGGCGACGCCGGGCGTCGGCACAGGTCCGAAGGTGCGCACGTCCATTCCGACCGAAGCAAACCCCGCGACCAGGGCCGGCTCGATCGTATAGCCGGACAGACGCGTATCCTTGCCGATCACCACCAGATGGCGGCGGTCGTCGTCGGTACGGAACAGTTTCCCGGCGGCCAAACCGACGCGCAGCGCGACCTCGGCCGTCATCGGATAGGTGTTGGCGCGGCCGCGAATGCCGTCGGTGCCGAAATATTTTCTGTCGCCCAAGGCTTGGTCCTTTGTTTCGGGTAACGTTCCGAAACCCCTTTTTTGATGCAGCCCGCCTTAAGATTGCATAGACGGCCGGTGGGGCTTGATGTGTGGCTTAGCCTCGGATCGCCGCCAGTGCAAAGCGGCGCCCCTTTCCTGACTTCTCGGAGCCTTCGCTCATGTGCGGCATCATCGGCGTCACCGGCAATGGTCCTGTCGTTTCCCGGCTGATCGACAGCCTGAAACGGCTGGAGTACCGCGGCTATGATTCCGCTGGCGTTGCCGCAGTCGTGGACGGCTCGGTCGAGCGCCGCCGCGCCAAGGGCAAGATCCGCAATCTGGAAACCGTGCTGGCAGAGAATCCGATGACGGCGACGGTCGGCATCGGCCATACGCGCTGGGCCACGCACGGCGCGCCCACGACCGCAAACGCTCACCCGCACAAGGCTGGGCGCGTTACCCTGGTCCACAACGGCATCATCGAGAACTTCGCCGAGCTGAAGGCCGAACTGGCGGCCGAGGGTCATGTTTTCGAAAGCCAGACCGATACCGAGGTCATCGCCCACCTGCTGGACGCCGAACTGAACACAGGCCGCAGCCCTCTTGAGGCGTTCAAGATCACTCTCGACCGGCTGACCGGCGCCTATGCCCTGGCGGTGCTGATCGACGGGACGGACGACCTGATCCTGGGCGCGCGGCGCGGCAGCCCCCTGGTGGTCGGCTGGGGCGAGGACGAGATGTATCTGGGCTCGGACGCGCTGGCCGTCGGCCCGTTCACGCAGAAGATTTCCTATCTGGAAGAGGGCGATTATGTCGCCGTGACCAAGGCCGGCGCCCAGATGTTCGATGTGGCAGGCAAGCCGGTCGAACGCGCCATCGTTCAGGTCTCGGCCTCCTCGGCTATGGTCGAGAAGGGCGAGTATCGCCACTTCATGGAAAAGGAGATCCATGAACAGCCCGACAGCGTCCAGCACACCCTGTCGGAATATCTCGACCTGGTGACGGGCAAGGCCAAGACCAATCCCGTCGATTTCGCCGCCATCGACCGCATCCAGATCGTCGCCTGCGGCACCGCCTTTTACGCCGGCCAGATCGGCCGCTACGCGTTCGAGAAGCTGGCTGGCCTGCCCTGCGACGTCGAAATCGCGTCCGAGTTCCGCTACCGCTCGCCGGCCGTCTCAAAATCCACCCTGGCCGTCGCCGTCAGCCAGTCGGGCGAGACGGCCGACACCCTGGCCAGCCTGACCTGGTGCAAGGCGCAAGGGTTGCAGACCGCCGCCGTCGTCAATGTTCACTCGTCCTCGATGGCGCGTGAGGCCGCCGTCCTGTGGCCCACCCATGCCGGGCCCGAGATCGGCGTCGCCTCGACCAAGGCCTTTACCGCCCAGGTCGCCGCCCTGCTGGCCCTGGCCGTGGCGGCTGGCGTGGCGCGCGGATGGATCGATGCGGCTCACGAGGCCGAACTGGTGAAGGCTCTGTTCGAAAGCCCGCGCCTGATCGCCGAGGCCCTGACGATGGGCGACAGCATCCGAGCCGTGACCCACGACCTGTCAAAGGCCGACGATGTCCTTTTCCTGGGCCGGGGCGCCATGTTCCCGCTGGCGATGGAAGGCGCGCTGAAGCTGAAGGAGATCAGCTATATCCACGCCGAGGGCTATGCCGCCGGAGAGTTGAAACACGGCCCCATCGCCCTGATCGATGAAGAGACCCCGACCATCGCCCTGGCTCCGCTGGACGATGTGTTCGAGAAGACGGCGTCGAACCTGCAGGAGGTCGCCGCGCGGGGCGGCCCGGTCATCATGATCGCGCCGGAAAAGGCCCCCGATCCGCACGGCGCCGGCATTCGCCGCATACACGCCCCCGACTGCCACCCTCTGATCTCGCCCCTGCTCTATGCCGTGCCGGTGCAACTGCTGGCCTATTACACCGCGGTTCAGAAGGGGACTGACGTGGATCAGCCCCGCAACCTGGCCAAATCCGTCACGGTCGAATAGGCCGCGTCGGTCATCCGCCGCAGGGCGTCTGTATCGGTGATCTGGATCGCGCCGCGCCGCAGCCGCACGGCGCCGGCGGCGCAAAGTTCGGTGCAGGCGGTCGATATGCTGGCGCGTCGTACGGCCATCAGATGCGACAGCTCGGTTTGACGAAGGGCCAGGACGTCGCCTCCCTTTCGGTCGTGAACGTCGAGCAACAGGGCGGCCAGGCGCTGGCTGACTTTCAATGTGGCGTGGCGCGACAGTTCAGCCTGAAGGGCGATGTTGCGACGGCGAAGATCAGTCAACGTCATCTCGACCAGACTGTCGCGATCGATCTTCTGCGCCAGTTTGCGAGCGGAAACGGCCAAAAATCGTCCGGCCGTCAACCAGACGGCCGACTCCGGCTCACCCCCGCCCAATACAGCGTCGAAGTTGATCACGTCGTCGCTGGACGCCAGCCCCTGCGACAGGGCGCCGTCGGGCCCGATCCGCGCCAGGACGCCGGACAAGACCAGCGTGACGACAGCCTCGCCATTCTGTTCGGTTGAGGTTCGCACACCAGCCTCAGCGAGGAAGGCGTCGCCTTCGTCGAGATCCTGCACCGCAAAGGCGGACAACAGGGCGTGGACGAGGTTCGACTGGGACATGCCCCGTCTAGACGGCCGATCGCCGTTCGGTGCGATAACATGCGTTAAGCGCTCAGACCGGCTCGCATTGCAGGCGCAGATAGGTGGGGTCGAACTCGGCGATTTCGGCCAGACGACGCCAGTCGAGGATGTCGATCCGCCCGCCCGACCAGGCGACGACGCCCTCGCTGCGAAGCTCGGAAATCAGGCGGCTGACATGGACGGTCGATAAACCCAGCGCATCACCCAGGGTCGTTTGCGTGAGAGGAAGGTCGAAGGTCAGATCGCCCGTCTGGCCGACGGCCTGAAGGCGCAGGTAGGGCTCGCATACCAGATGCGCCAGATGGCCCAGGCCGCTGCGCCGGCCCATGGCCACCAGCCATTGTCGATGGATGGCGGCGTCGATGATGGTGTCCAGCCAAAGCAGTCGGCCCAGGTGTGGATGTCGCTCGGTGATGTCGATCAAGCCGCTGTGCGGCGCTTCTGCGATCACACAGTCGGTCAGGGCGACGACGCCGTGATCCATCTGCTTCATCAACAGGCTGTGCAGGTCGATGAAGTCGCCGGACACATTGATTTCGGTGATCTGACGCGACCCGTCTTCCAGCGTGGAATAGCGTGCGGAAAAGCCGGAGATCAGTAGCGTGCTGTGCAGCGGGCGGGTGTGCTCGCGCACGATATCGGATCCGGCGGAGGCGGTTTTAGGTGCGTCGAGCACAGCGCTCAACGCCTCGATTTCTTCGGGATTGAGCCTGTCTCGAAGCGACAACTTATCGACCAGCGTGGTGATCTTTGAGACGCTGCCAGCCTTGGTCATCACGCGTCCCCCGCCAATGTCCAGCCCTCGGGCGCCTGATCGGACGCGGATGCCGTGACGCTGACCACCGTTTGCCCCTCGTCATCCGTGACGATGACGCTGAAGGCGCGGGTCGTCCAGAATGACGCGCCCCGATAGCGCAGGATTTCGCCCAGTACGGCGACGGCCTCCTCGCGGGCCGCGTCAACGCTCCTCAGTTCCTCGCCCTGATCGTCGCGGATGCAATCTCCGTTCTGGGTATGGAAAAAGTAGCGCGGCAATCTTCCCTCCTGGCCTCAGCCGAAAGGGAAGCGGTCACGGGCGCGATTGGTTCAGTCCGCTGTGATCTTTCAGATTTCCTGGTTGAAGGCGCCGATTTCAGGATAGGCCGCCAGGCGCGGCTTGATCTCTTTGCGGAACAGATCGCGCATGTCGTCTTCGGACCGCATGCTCTCGACCACCACGACCAGCTCCGGTTTGTTGGACGAGGCGCGGACCAGGACCCATGAGCCGTCTTCCAGATGCACGCGAACGCCGTTCACGGTGATGGCCTCGACGATCTTGCGGCCCAGGATTTCGCCGCCAGCGTCGGCCAGGTCGGAGTATTCCTTCACGATCCGCTCCAGCACGCCGTACTTGAGCTCGTCGTCGCAATGGGGCGACATGGTCAGGCTGGTCCAGGCGTCCGGCAGGGCAGTCTTCAGTTCACTGAGTTTCTTGTCTGGATTGCGATCCAGCATGGCCAGCACCGCGCCGGCCGCGACCAGGCCGTCGTCGTAGCCGTGGCCGAGATCGCCGGCCATGAAGAAGTGGCCCGATTTCTCGAACCCGGCCAAGGCGCCCAGTTCGGCGGTCTTGCGCTTGATGTAGGAGTGGCCGGTCTTCCAGTAGACGACCTCGGCGCCGTTCGCCTTCAGCACCTCATCGGTCTTGTAGAGGCCGGTCGACTTCACATCGACCACAAAGGTGCTGTCCGGATAGACCTTGGACAGGTCGCGGGCCAGCATCAGGCCGATCTTGTCGGCGAAGATTTCCTCGCCCGTATCGTCCACAACGCCGCAACGGTCGCCGTCGCCGTCGAAGCCAAGGGCCAGATCGGCGCCCGTCTCACGGACGCGCTGGGCCATCTGCACCAGCATGGCGTGATCTTCCGGGTTCGGATTGTATTTCGGGAAGGTATAGTCGAGGTCGGTGTCCATCTCGATCACCTCGACGCCCATCCGGCGCAGGGCGTCGGGGGCGAAGGCGCCGGCTGTGCCGTTGCCGCAGGCGCAGACGACCTTCAGCGGTCGCTTGATCTGTACCTTTGAGGCCACGTCGGCGACATAGGTTTCGCGGAAGTCTTCGACGCGCACCAGCTTGCCGCCGGGGCGGGCCACGCCCTCGCCGTTCAGCACGATTTCTTTCAGGCGGCCCATCTCGTCGGGGCCGAAGGTCAGGGGCTTGTTCGCCCCCATTTTCACCCCGGTCCAGCCATTCTCGTTGTGGCTGGCGGTGACCATGGCGACGCACGGCGCATCCAGTTCGAACTGGCCGAAATAGGCCATGGGCGACAAGGCCAGGCCGACATCCAGAACCTCCATCCCGCCTTCCAGCAGCCCGATTATCAGGGCCTGTTTGACGCTGAGGCTGTAGCCACGAAAGTCATGGCCGGTGACGATCTTGGGCGCGATGCCGATTTCATGGACATAGGTGGCCAGGCCAAGGCCCAGCGCTTGAATGCCGAGAAGGTTGATCTCCTTTTCCAGGATCCAGCGCGCGTCATATTCGCGGAACCCGGTCGGCTTGACCAAGGCCTGGGTTTCATAAGCGGCCGTGTTCGGCTTCAGGTCCTGACGGGGCTTGAGCATGGTTGTAGTCCTTGGTTGTCTCGGTTGGATTGCCGGCCGATCAGGCTGCGGCGCGATTGCGGATGCGGGCGATGCGGCGCAGGCGGCGCCAGAAGCGACCGCGTTCGGGTTCGGGATAGGGTTGCAGGTTTTCGACGAACTGCTCGGCTGAGGCACGCCAGCTGAACTTCTCCGCATAGGCTCGGACGGCTTTGCGGTCGAGGTCGAGACACTCCAGGCAGGCGGTCCTGAGATCCCTGTTGATCGCCCCGGCGTTCGAGCCGGGAATGATGTCGATCGGGCCGTGGGCCGGATAGGCGGCGACCGGCGTGCCGGCAGCCATGGCTTCCAGGATCACTAGGCCGAAGGTGTCGGTCCAGCTGGGGAAGACGAAGACGTCGGCGTCGCGGAAGCAGCGGGCCAGATCGTCGCCGAACCGGGCGCCCAGAAACTTCGCCTCTGGATATTTCTCCTGCAGCTCCGCGCGGGCGGGGCCGTCGCCGACCACAATCTTGGTGCCGGGCAGGTCGAGCTGAAGGAAGGATTCGATGTTCTTCTCAACCGCCACGCGACCGACGTTCAGGAAGAAGGGCCGCGGCCAGTTCTTGCCGCCGAGTTCGTGGTAGATGCGCTCCAAGTCGGGATTGAACACATCCGTGTCCACGCCCCGCGACCATGGCGAGACATTCTTGAAGCCATGCTCGACCAGCTCGTCGCGCAGGGTCGGCGTCGCCACCATTAGCCGTCCGGACGGCTTGTGGAACCATTTCATATAGGCGTAGCCGACCTGGACCGGGATCGGGAAACGGGCCGAGACGTATTCGGGGAATTTTGTGTGGTAGCTTGTCGTAAACGGCAGCTTCCACTCGACGCAGATGCGGCGCGTGGCGATGCCGATTGGTCCCTCGGTTGCGATATGGACGGCCTCGGGTTCAAAGGCCCGCAGCATCTCGCGGATTTCTTCCTCGGCTCCGAGCGCCAGCCGGATTTCCGGATAGGTGGGGCAGGGGATGGTCTTGAACAGGCTGGGTTCGATGACCTCGACCTCATGGCCCATGCCGCGGCATTCCGCGACGGTGCGCGTCAGGGTGCGGACGACGCCATTGACCTGAGGTTCCCAGGCGTCGGTGGCCAGAACGATGCGCATTGAGGCGGGCGGACCCTGAGCCGTTGAGTAAGGGTGGAACTTCTAGACGGTTCGAATGACGAAGGCGAGACAATCTCCGATGTCTAAGGCTCCTATAGCAGCCTCAAGGGCGGAGCTATATCAGGCTCCATTACGGTCAGGGTTTCTTTCGCCTGAACGTAAGCGGCCATGATGTGATAGAAGGAACTGGCAGGAGCCGGCTCGTCGATGAACTCGCCAGTGGCAAGGAGCTTGTCGTGCCAAAGTCCTTGCGGCGTGAGATATTTCCAAAGCGCGCGCTGCGCATTGGCGGCCTGTTCCAAACATTGAACGCGTCTGCCGTCGTCACTTAACGACGCCAGTATAAGAGAGGCCTTGAGCCATTCGGTTTGGGGCCAGAGCCTGGATCTGCCGCTCCTTACGCTTCCGTCGGTGTTCATGGCGTCTATGGCGATATTGCGCTTCCTGTCGATACCCTTCAGGCCCGCTTCATAAAGTCTCCAGGCGTCCGCAATGACGGATTCATCGCGCCTGTTGCGGCCATGCCGTGCAAATAGCCAAGCCCACTCAAACTGATGTCCCGGCTCGACCAAGCGCCCGTCTTCTCCTGCAGCCGGAGACCAGTCCTTCTGGAAGAATTCCAGCAGGTATCCGGACTGGGGATCAATGAATCGGGTTCGAGCGAGGTCTACGATGCGGTCAGCGAGACGCCCCCATGCCGCGTCGCCGTTTGCTTCTTCCCAGGCGAGCGCGGACTCCAACAGATGCATGTGCGCGTTTGATTGATAAGGGTGGGCCCCGCTTTCCATTACGCCGCCGACAGCATCCGCCCGCTTAAGTATTTCCTCTCTGACGGCAGCCGCATCGACTTCCAGCGCAGGGTCGCCGGTTGCGACCGACGCGCGTGCGAGAGCGAAGATCAGGAACGCTTGATCATAAACCATCGCGGTCTCGTCCATCGGCGAGCCGTCGGCTGCAAGAAGCGTCCGCATCAGCCCGTCAGGGCGCAGGTAGAGTGACCTAAGCCGCTCAAGACCCTTTGAAATCACCGGCTTCCACGGGCCCTGCCAGCCCTGCAATCCTGCTTCTGCATAGACCTGCAACTGCCTCGCCTGTACACGGGCGCGGCGCGGCGCCAAGACGTGGCGGCCGTCGAGCGCCAGAACTTCTTCAAAAGCGCCCGTAGCATCCTGGCCCAAACCGGACCAAACCGGCAGCGCGGCCTGCCGCAACCAGTTTGTCAACCTGACCGCACCGTCCTTCAATCCTTCCGGCTCCGGAAGGGGCGGAAAGTCCAAATGTTGAGGAGAGAGGTTTCGAAGGCGATCAACAACCTTCTTCACATCTTGGCTTTTTCTCAGATCGGTCACTAGGACCGCATCGCGCTCTACGACAATTCCGACGTCCCGCAAGCCAATTGCGGCGACCATTACGCCATCGCAGGCTCTGATCAGACAGCCCTCTGAGTCCTCCAAGACATGCAGGCCGACATTGCCCTCGCCTGAGGCGTGCACGGAATCCCAAGCGCCGAGGTCAGTCCAAGCGAAACGTACCGGCAGCACCGCAGCGAGACTGGTTTTTTCCATTACCGCATAATCTATCGAGATTTTCGGAGCCAGTTTGAACTCCGAGCCCAGCAGGATGCATGCGTCATCCTGCACGGCGCTTGCCAACGCGCCCTCTACGGCTTCCGCCACAGCGGCGGCGCGCTCTGTTATCTCTTGAACGAGGACCGTGGACTGGACGATGAAGTTGCCGCTGTTCCAGAGGTACCCCTCGGAGATATAGCGCTGCGCCGTCGTAGCGTCGGGCTTTTCAACAAAAGCGGCGACTGCCGACAAGCCAGGGCCTTCTGGCGCAATATATCCGTAGGCCGACGACGGTTCGGTCGGCACGACGCCCAAAGTGACGATACGTCCGTTCTCAGCGCCGACGACGGCTTCGCGAACCGCGTCCCTAAAATCTTCTCCGTGGGGGATATGGTGATCAGAAGCGACGAACAGGTTGATCGCGTCAGGATCTCTGCGGGCCGTCCACAGGGCGGCAGCGGCCATAGCGGCTGCAGAATCCCGACCTTCAGGTTCCAAGATTACGATTGCCGATATCCCGATCTCGTCAAGTTGGGACTGAATGGCATCGCGATGCGATAGCCCAGCGACGACGATGAGGTCAGCGCCCGCCGCCAAAGACATCACGCGTTCGGCCGTCTCTTGAAACAGTGACCGGTTTCCCGCCAGCGGGATGAATTGCTTCGGCAGGGAAGGCCGTGACGCTGGCCACAACCGTGTACCTGAACCGCCGCACATGATGACCGGGTAAAGCGTTGCCATATCTTAAAGCTGCCATTTCTTGACCGAACCGCCTACTACGCGAGCTTTGCTGTCGCGTCACCTATTGAATGCGCCAGAGTTGTGCGACCCGTCACTTGGTTTGACGCTTCCAGTCACAGCGGCAGAACTGTCGTCGATTTGACCTCTTCCAGCACCGCATAAGTCCGCGTTTCCCGCACGCCCGGCATCCGCACCAGAACGTCGCCCAGGAAGGCGCGGTAGGCGTCCATGTCGCCGACGCGGGCTTTAATCAGATAGTCGAAGCCGCCGGCGACCATGTGGCACTCCAGCACCTCCGGCTGACTACGAACGGCGGCGGCGAAGGCTTCGAAGACGTCGCCGGTGGTGCGGTCTAGCAGGACCTCGACGAAGATCAGCAGGTCTCGGCCGACCTGGGCCGGGTCGATCATGGCCGCGTAGCCGGTGATAATCTTCTTTTCCCGCAGCCGTTTGACCCGTTCGAAACAGGCGGCGGGCGACAGGTTGCAGCGTCGCGCCAGCTCGGCGTTGGAGATGCGGGCGTCGGTCTGAAGCACCCGCAGAATGCGGCGGTCAACGGCGTCGATATCGATCATCGGAAATCACGACACTGCACCGAACGATCTTCGGCATCAGTTCATATCATACGAAGCACCTTCAATGAACTCCAGCATATACGGCTGAAATCCACAGGATTTGTCGCCGATGACCACGCCCGCCTTCATGCCTTCGAGCCTGGCCGCCTGGGACGGTCTGGATGCACATAAGTTCCGCGACGAGCGTGAGGCCGTCGCCGCCAATCTGGCGCGCATGCCCCTGGATGCAACCGAACGGGCCGATGTGGTTGCCGAGGCGACGGCCCTGGTTGAACACGCCCGCCGCAGCCAGAAAAAACAGGGGGTCGTCGAAAGCTTCTTGCAACAATTCTCGCTGGGCACCCGCGAAGGTCTGGCCCTGATGTGCCTGGCCGAGGCCCTGCTGCGCGTGCCGGACGAGGAGACGCGCGACCGCCTGATCGCCGAGAAGATCGGCTCGGCCGACTGGGCCGCCCACCTAGGTCAGTCGGACAGCCTGTTCGTCAACGCTTCGACCTGGGGTCTGATGCTGACCGGCAAGCTGGTCGATGTGGATGACGAAGCGCGCACCGACCTGCCCGGTTTCCTGAAGCGGATCGCCGGCCGATTGGGTGAGCCGGTCATCCGTCAGGCCGTGGCCACCGCCGTCAAGATCATGGGCGAGCAGTTCGTCGTCGGCCGCACCATCCAGGGCGCGCTGAAGCGGTCGAACAAGGAAGGCTGGCTGTGCAGCTTCGACATGCTGGGCGAGGGCGCCCGGACCATGGCTGACGCGGACCGCTATGAGAAAATCTACGCCGACGCCATCGAGGCGGTGGGCAAGACGTCGAAGAGCCAGGGACCTGAACACGGCCACGGCGTCTCGGTGAAACTGTCGGCCCTGTCGCCCCGCTATGAGGCGACGCACGAGGATGACGTCTGGGCGACCCTGTATCCCCGCATCCTGCGCCTGGCCCAGATCGCGGCCAAATACGACATCAACTATACGATGGACGCCGAGGAGGCGGACCGTTTGGCCCTGTCGCTCAAGCTGCTGGACCGGCTGGCGCACGAGCCTTCGCTGGGCGGCTGGACAGGCCTCGGTCTGGCGGTTCAAGCCTATCAGAAACGTGGTCTTGAGACGATCGAACGCGTCGCCGACCTTGCTCGCCGCTCGGGCCGTCGTCTGATGGTGCGCCTGGTCAAGGGCGCCTATTGGGACACCGAGATCAAGCGCGCTCAGGTGTTCGGCCGCACCGACTATCCCGTCTATACGACAAAGGCGGCGACCGATCTGAACTACCTGGTCTGCGCCAAGGCCATGATCGAGGCCGCGCCGGTCCTCTATTCCCAGTTCGCTAGCCACAACGCCCACACCCTGGCGGCCGTGCGGCGTATGGCCCGCGATCAGGGCGTCACGGTCGAGCATCAGCGTCTGCACGGCATGGGCGAGGCGCTTTATGACGCGGCGCACGAGGCATGGGCCGACGAGACCGTCATCGTGCGCGCCTACGCCCCTGTCGGCGGGCACGAGGAACTGCTGCCCTATCTGGTGCGTCGCCTGCTTGAAAACGGCGCCAACTCCTCCTTCGTCCATGCCCTGTTGGACGAGCGCGTGCCCGCCTCGGCCGTCGCGGCCGATCCCATTTCCCTGGTCGAGGCCCAGCCCGACCGTCACCCCAAGATTCCGGTTCCGAAAGACATGTACGGCGATCGTCAGAACTCCCTCGGCCGCGATTACTCTCAGGCTGCCGACCGTGAAGCCCACGCCAAGGCGCTGGAACTGGTCGACCGCGAGAAGTTGACCAGCGGTCCGATCATCGGCGGCAAGCTGCGCGCCGGTATCAACGCTCAGGACGTGACCAATCCCTTCGATCGATCACAGGTGCTGGGCCATGTCTCGGAAGCCGAGACGGCTGACATCGACGCCGCCGTCCAAGCCGCCGCCGAGGCTCAGGTCAAATGGGACCGCCAAGGCGGCGCCAAGCGCGCCATCGTCCTGCGCGCCATGGCCGATGCGCTGGAGGCCGATCTGGATCGGCTGGTCGCCCTGCTCAGCCGCGAGGCGGGCAAGACCCTGAACGATGGCGTCGCCGAGGTGCGCGAGGCCGCCGACTTCTGCCGCTATTACGCCCTACTGGCCGAGCGCGACTTCACCGCCCCGGAAACGCTGAAAGGCCCGACCGGCGAGACCAACCAGCTGATCCTGCACGGACGGGGCGTCTTCGCCTGCATCTCGCCGTGGAATTTCCCCCTTGCCATCTTCACCGGCCAGATCGCCGCCGCGCTTGCCGCCGGCAACGCCGTGCTGGCCAAGCCCGCGGAGCAGACGCCGTTGATCGCCGCCGAGGCCGTGCGCCTCTACCACAAGGCCGGTCTTAACCCCGACTTGCTGGCTCTGGTCCCAGGGCTTGGCGAGACGGTCGGCGCAGCGCTGGTCACCCACCCCGGAATCGACGGCGTCGCCTTCACCGGCGGCACCGACACAGCCGCCGCCATCAACCGCGCCATCGCCGCCCGGCCGGGCGCCATCATCCCCTTCATCGCCGAGACCGGCGGCCTGAACGGCATGTTCATCGACACCACGGCGCTGAAGGAACAGGTGATCGACGACGTGATCCAGTCGGCCTTCGGCTCGGCCGGCCAGCGCTGCTCCGCCCTACGCGTCCTCTATGTGCCCAAGGATTCGGCCGACGCCCTGATCGAGGGCCTGAAGGGCGCTCTGGCGGTCCAGACCGTCGCCGATCCTGCCGATCCCCAGACCGACATCGGCCCCGTTATCGATCCCGAATCCCGCCGCGCCCTGGAAGCCCACGTCGAGCGCCTTTCGAAGGAAGCGAAGATTATCGCCCGCGCCGAACTGCCGATGGGCGCCGAAAAGGGCGACCTGTTCGCCCCCACCATCGCTGAAATCCCGACCCCCGACTTCCTGGAGCGCGAGGTCTTCGGCCCCATCCTGCACATCTACCGCTATGCCCCATCCGACTTGAAGTTGGTCGCCGGCAAGCTCGCCGCCCGAGGCTACGGCCTGACCTTGGGGATCCACAGCCGCATCGAAGCCTTCGCCGCCGAAGTCATCGACCTGGTCCCCGCCGGCAACGTCTACGTCAACCGCTCGATCACCGGCGCGGTGGTGGGCGTGCAACCGTTCGGCGGCGAGGGTCTGTCAGGTACCGGGCCGAAAGCAGGCGGCCCCAACAGCCTGATCCGCTACGCCGCCGAGAAGGCGATCAGCGTCAACATCGCCGCTCAGGGCGGGGATCCGGCTCTGCTCAACCTGTGAGGGGCATGCAAAAGAGGTGACGTTCAAATCTCGACCTGCGCCCAGGATAACGAGCCACGCCGTAGGCGTAAGCACGGGCAAATATTTTGCCTAAATTCCTGATCCGCTACGCCATATGCTTCTGGTTAGAGGTTCCACCAAATATTCAAGAGCTGTGCGTTTGTGCAGTAAGATCACCACCTCGGCTGGCGTACCATTTCTGATTTGCGTTCCAAGCGGTCCGGCTTTTTCCATTTCCTTGCTGCTCACAGTCACCTCTCCCCGGAAGTGAGCCCTTCCAGTATTCTGATCTATAAAAGCATCAGCGGACACCACAGTCAGATGGCCTCGGATTATCGGAATTGAGCGGTCATGAAGTCCTGGGAAGCGGATCTCTGTTTCCATCCCTTTTTTAACATCATCGATATCGTTGGGATTTATCGAAACAACGATCACCTGCTCGGCCCGATCCGGTACTATTGACATCAAGGTCTGGGCAGGTTGGATGACCCCACCGGGTGTGAAGACCGTCAGGCCGACGACCTGGCCGCTTGCCGGAGATCGAATTGCACTTCTGGCAATCTGCTCGCGAAGTTCGATCTGCTTTGGCAGTAGATCATTTAGCTGGATATCGATTTGTCGTAAGCCTTCGGCGATCTCCTCATTGGTTTGCGTCGTCACGCCTATCCTCTGAAACTGCGTTTCGCCGATGGATTCTCTGGCACGTGCAGCTTGAGCGCGGAGAGATCCGAGTTCTCCATCCAGCGATGCGGCCGCCCGTTCGAGCGCACGAACCCTGTTCTGCGGTGCGTATCCTTTTTCCGCCAGCGCCCGCATTCCTTCCAGTTCTTCTTGTATGAGGCGGCGCTGCTCAAGGTTGGCGGCGATTTGGCGGCTATAGCCCTCAATTTGCTGATTTAGTTGCTCGATACGCTGATTAAGAACGCCTTGCTGTGTCGATCGGCCCGCGCCTCTCGCCTCGAATTGAAGGCGCTGCAAGCGCAAGGCCTCATTCGCCATTGCGAGATCATCAGTCGGCAGTTGCGCAAACTCTACTGGGGCGGCGACCGTCGGGAGTCCGTCGCGTTCGGCGACCATTCGTGATCGTTGAGCCATAAGCGCCAAGATCTGACCCGTGATGCCACGCTCGTTAGCTTTCACGTTTCCGCTGGATAAGGTGATCAGAACTTGACCGCGCCTGACACTATCGCCTTCCCCAACGTTCAGTGTCTCGACGATGCCGCCTTCCCGGTGTTGGACGGCCTGCTGATTGCCCGACACAGTGACCTGGCCGGACGCGTAGGCTCCGGCATCAAGTGGCGCCAGTGAAGCCCAACCCAGAAAACCAATAAAGAAAATCCCCACGACTACGCTACCGACGGCGATCTCGCCGCGGGGAGAGTTCACCATCACCTTCCCCGAGGTGGCCGCAATGTTCTTCATTAGGCGAGTCCTTTTGCCGGCATAGAGGCGGATCGCATTTCGGACAGCACTTTCTCGCGGGGGCCTTCCAACTGCACCATCCCGTCCTTCATGGTGAGCAATCGATCGACCCGGGCCAATACGCCCGCGCGATGCGCGACGATTATAACAGCCGCCCCGCGCTCTGCTGCTCCAGCGATGGCGCGCATGAGTGCGATCTCTCCCTCCTGGTCGAGGCTAGAATTAGGTTCGTCCAGCACCAAAAGCGCGGGATCGCGATAAAGGGCTCGCGCCAGTGCGATTCTCTGCGCCTGCCCTGCTGAAACGCCCTCGCCGAAGCTCCCAAGCATAGTGTCGTAGCCTGCGGGCAGCCCAAGGATCATGTCGTGAGCACCCGCCGCACTGGCCGCCGCAATGGCCAGCGCGTCCAGATCTTCTTGATCCATTCCCTTCTCGCATTCGAATCGAGAAATGTTGTCTTTAACAGATCCTGCGAATAGTCCCGGATTCTGGGGTAGGTATCCGATATGCATGGCGAGATGGTCGCGGTTCCAAGCGCTGTAATCCGCACCATCGATCCGAACTACGCCCGCTGTTGGCGCGAGCGCGCCAGCGACAACTCTGGCAAGCGTTGTCTTTCCGCTTCCACTTGGACCAACCACGCCAAGCGTAAGTCCAGGATCTAGTTTCAGTGTAACAGACCTGAGCTGAAGCTGTTCGCTGCCGGGCAAACGAACCGAGACGCCATCAAGTCTGAGATTTCCTGTTGGTGCAGGCAATCGTGTTCGTGAACGGTCAACATCAGCTGTCGATGAAAAGACGCTGACAAGCGCCGCCCAACTGGCTTGCGCTTGGACGATGCTGGGCCAGGCGCTAACAAGTGTTTCAATCGGGGCGACCGCGCGGCTAAGCAAGACGGATGCAGCGATGATGGACCCGGCGGAGACTTCCCCGCTCACGGCCAAAAACGCTGCTAGGCCCAACGAGGCGGACTGGAGAGAAAGACGAAGAAACTTGATCGTACTTGAATAGCGTCCGCCGCCAAACTGCGCTTGGGCATTAAGCTTCACTGCCGAACGTCGGTGGCGTAAATGACGTGCTATACTTGCGCGCACCATGCCGAGTGCGCGAATAGTTTCGTTCTGGGCCGAGAGTGCGTCCTGAGAGGCATAGGCCTGCGAGCTTAACAAGGCTGACTGTCTGAGCGTTGGTCGGGTTTCACGCTCATTGAGAATCGCAAGTATGATCAAAAGCCCGCCGCCCATTAGCGTAAGAACGCCAATTGCTGGATGCAGTAAGAAGCAGCAGGCCAGATATAAGGGCGTCCACGGAGCATCGAAAATTGCGAGCGCAGCGGGGCCGGAAATGGTGGATTTGAGAGCGTCGAACTCTCTCATTACCTGGCCTGAATTGCGAGGCTCGCCTGCAGCCATGGTACGGGCGAGGATTTGCGGGGCCAAATCTTCCTCTAGTTGAAGGCCAGCTCGAATCATTATCCGCGAGCGTAGCCAATCCAAGACCGCGAGCGTCGCAAGCGCGAAGAGCGCTATTGCCGTCACAAGCGCGAGCGTCACCAGGCCGCTTGTGGGTATCACCCGATCATAGACCTGCATCATGTAAATTGTAGGAGCGAGGTAAAGCAGGTTCACCAACGCGCTGAACCCTGCGCTCCACGCAAAATGAACGCGGCACCGCTTCAGGGCATTGCGAAGCGGCTCCGTTGCGGGAGTATTCTTGAACAGGGATTGCAAATTTCAGCGCCTAGTTTGACGTATTGTCTTATATGCAAGCCGCTAGATCAGAGCCAGCTTGATGCCGGATGGCGGTGGTCGGGCCTGGCGATGGCATGCAGGCGGAGATGGTGTGGCGCAAGTGACGGTCAATGTCTTTTTGCCAGCTTTGGCTTACCTTGTTCTGGGGACGGCGCAAGCATGCCACGCGTTTGACCCGGCAAGAGAACAAGACCCTAAAGGCGCAGTGCAGATGTATGACGAAGCGGAAGGCTACTGGAAAGTTGAGGCAAACGACGGTCGTGCTTGCTGGCTAGGCCTGAGAAGCGACTCCCGTGGCTCCAATCGAAACTTGAATGTGGATCATTGCAAGATTTCGAGTCTTTCTGAGGTGAGAGCCTGGAGTATCGAATATAACCAAATTTTGCTTTTGACGGAGTCTGGAGCTGTGTCCGTAAGGTTTCGAATAATTGGACCAGACAATATTATTAGTGTGGAAGGAAACTATATAGGAAATCGAGTGCCTGTCTCTTGATGTCGTGACATGAATAACAACTCGCTAAATGAGCATCTATTTGTCGATATGCCACGGAAGGCTGAAAATCAGGTTAATGACGCGTGCCTTCTTGGTGATCCGTTCCCGTCAATTCAGGCAGAGTATAAGGCAAACCTCAACTATTCATTGGATGCCGCCGCAGGGCGCTATCTCGTGGTTGCCAATCTCGAGAATGCTTCCGAAGCTTGCTTTGATGATGTTGTCTCTGCGGTAAAGAGCCACCGCGAATTTTTTAACGACACCGACATCTCTTTTTTTGGCTTCTTGGATGCCGAGAGTCTATGGCGACAGAAGGCTCAGGATAGCCTGCCGGGAATACGCTGGCTTTTCTTCAGTCGAGATGCCGACGTCGCTTTGCATCGAATTCCGCCTTTCTGCTGGATCTTGGTGGATCCAACGCTGCGTGTGCTGTCCAGGGCGCCTTTACAGTTCCATCGGAGTTTTCTTTCAAGTCTGGCTCTCCTGCCTCCGCCCGCCATGCACGGAGGAAGTGTGATTGATCCGCCTGTTCTCATCGTTCCCCGAATATTTGAGCCTGACTTTTGCGTAGAACTCATTCGTCATTACGATTCGGACGGCGGTCAGCTGTCTGGATTTATGAGAGAAGTCGCCGGTCGAACGGTGGTTCAGCATGACTTGAATTATAAACGGCGGAGGGATGTCATCGTGGGCGAGGGTCCATTGAGAGATGCGACTCGTGCTAGAATTTCACGCCGGTTGGCTCCACAGATCAGCCGGGCGTTGCAGTTCGATGCGACGAGGATCGAGCGCTACCTGATAGCCGCCTATGATGGCGATGAGGGTGGCTGGTTTCGGGCGCATCGCGACAACACCACAAAAGGCACAGCGCACCGAAAATTCGCCGTGTCGATTAATCTAAACGCAGACTACGACGGCGGCGAACTCCGTTTTCCGGAATATGGAAATCGGACATATAGGCCGCCATTGGGGGGCGGCTGTGTTTTCTCGTGCTCGTTATTGCACGAAGCAATCTCTGTAAGGCGCGGACGCAGATACGCATTCTTGCCTTTTCTGTATGATGAAGCGTCAGCGGTTATCCGTAAGGAAAACGCTGCCTTCCTGGGCCTGAAGGGCCTGGGAGATATCGATCATCTCTAGGCAAAATCTGTGACGAACGACCTTATTAAGAAGCTGGCGCGATCGACAAGATTGTGGCGCGTCCGACTCGGCTTGGCGCCCGAGCCTCAACCGGGGGGGGCGCGAATGAAGAGATCGATAGCTCGGCGGGCGTTGCCAGGCGGACGGGTTGCAGCCCTTGAAGCCGATTTCGATCAGATGATGAGCGGTTGGAACCAACACATTCCGCAAATCCTGTCGGAGATCGGTCAAGCGCGTCGCGCGATGGCAGAGGTCGAACAAGCGTGTGAGCAAATTAGTGAGCTTGAGGCCGCGCTACAGGCTTTGACCTTCGAGGTTAAACGTCTGGAAGGACAGTTGAGCGGACTGCCTCGGAATCACAATGACAAGGGCGAGCAGGTTTGACCGCTTCTCATGTACGTATTGTAGTGGTTTGCCCTACTTTACTGGACCACGACGCTGTCGGGGCAGCCACGGCTACGCTTTATCATGATCTGTCACTTCATCCGAACTGGACCGTAACATTGTTCAGCCGAAGAACCGAGCGATCGGACACGCCCGTAAAGATTGTTCACTCGCTCGGCGACCTTCTGATGAGCCGCGAGTTTCTAGAAGCTGATCTGATCATATATATATATGCAATATACAATGAGCTATTTGACGCAATGCTCATTGGTAATGGACGGGCCAAGCAGGTCGTTCGATTCCATAACGTGACGCCTGTAGCGTTTGTTGGTTCTAGCCAATCGGAAATCATAATACGATCTTTAGAACAGCTAAGAAATTTTGATGTTGCTGACGAAATTTGGGTGGATAGTCAAGAAAACATGAATGAGCTTTCGCGTAGGCGGATTGCGAAAGGCAAAGCTGTTCGGATGCCGATATCAGTCAAGCCTCTTATTGAGGCGAGTATTTTGGATAAACCATCAAATGAAATTATATATATAATATACGTAGGACGATTTGTTCCGTCAAAAGGTATAGTGGATCTTATAAAATCTATATCTAAGGCCAGGGATAATATCTCATCACAAATTAAAGTGCGTATGATTGGAAACGTGGCCGGTGCCCCAAAAGAATATTTAGAATATATAAATTCTACTATAAAGGAGCATGATCTTGGATCGGTGATTGATGTTGACGGTCCTGTATCGGCGAGTGAACTGAGAAGTGCGTACAGATGCTCGCATGTGTTTATGACGGCCTCTCATCATGAGGGTTTTTGTGTTCCTGTTATTGAGGCCTTGGCCGCAGGTTGCGTTCCGGTCACTTACCGCAATAGCAATCTTCGCCACATTTCCGGCGGATTGGGGCGCCTCTCGGCGGAGGACAGCCCGGCGAGTCTTGCGATGGCCTTGGTCGATGTGGTTCGAGCGATGACTGCGCCGTCTTCGGTCATTCTTCCTCTGGATCGTGGCGAAACGCCAGCGGCGGAGTTCGACAATCTCTCGTCGAGCTACCTCCGGACCTTCGCGCCAGACGTTTGTGCTGAACGCATGGCTCGACGCGTCGTCGAGCTCCTATCAATGCAACGGCGTGACGCCTAATCTGCGACGAGGGATACGTTCGTGCAGGATGCGAAGGTGCGACCTGAGGGGTGTGGAGTTGCGCTTTGCTGAGGTGCGCGGCTCGTCTAGAGTGCGGCATCGTGAGGGAGGGGTGTCATGAGGCTGTCCAGCGTTACGTCGTGGGAACCAAACAGACCGGATCGCACGGCTTTTGGAGATAAAAGCCGCGCGGATGACAACGTCATCACTTGGGTGTCGCCGACTAGGAACGACGCAGATGTCGCTGTAGCATTCATAAATGCCGATGATCGTGGCGTTCCGGTTAATGCGAAGCCGTCTTTTACAACAACGGACGCAGGACTCCAGCTTACGCGAAACAGTTCAGGTTGGGGCGGTTTAGGGACGGCCGCCAATGTCACTTTCGCGTTTCGTGCGACAGCCCAGACCATGCCGACCGACACTGCCGGATTTGCTCAGTTTACCGCCGAACAGATTAATGCGACGCTTTCAGCGCTCGCGGCGTGGTCTGATGTAGCGAACGTCAGCTTCACGCGCGTAAATCCGTCCGGATATTCGAATGAAGCCACAATTTTGTTTGGCGGCTATTCCAGTGGTCAAAGCGGCGCTGCCGCTTTTGCCTATCTGCCAGGATCAAGATCCTTCGACTCGGTTGCCGGAGATGTATGGGTTAATGTATCTCAAACGGCAAATCGCACACCGACTTTGCTTTCTTATGGCCAGCACACATTGTTGCATGAGATTGGTCATGCGATCGGTCTCAGCCACCCAGCCGCTTACAATGCGTCTGAGGGCGTAAATATAAACTACGCAACCGATGCAGTGTATTACGAAGATTCTCGTCAGTACACAGTTATGAGTTACTTTTCCGAGTCTAACACGGGTGGATTTTATTCCAACCACTTTGCCTCGGCTCCCATGCTAGATGATATAGTGGCGATCCAGCGCCTCTACGGCACTAATATGTCGGCTCGGGTGGGCGACACCACTTACGGCTTCAATTCTAATGCCGATCAAGCCTGGTATTCGGCCGCGACAGCTTCGACAGCTCTAATTTTTGCGATCTGGGATGCCGGTGGCTCGGATACACTGGATTTCTCTGGTTACTCCGTCTCGCAGACGATCGACCTTCGCCAAGGGGCTTTTTCGAGCGTGGGCGGCCTCACGGGAAATGTGTCTATCGCCATTGGTGCAGTCATTGAGAATGTTATCGGCGGAACGGGGTCGGACACCATATACGGGAATTCAGGCAATAACCGGATTACAGGAAATGGAGGAGGGGATACGATTGACGGCGGCCTAGGCTCCGACACGGTCGTCTTCAGCGGCGCTCGCGCTGACTACGTAATCACCATCTATGGAAATTACGGCACTATTTTCCGCGGTTCTGAGTTTGTGACGGTTAGAAACGTCGAATACCTGTCCTTCGCAGATCAGAGTGTCGGCCTCGAGTTCGGGGGCGGACTTTCTGTGTCTGGGGACATCCTCGACAACGTAATCGTCGGCACTCTCCATTCGGACGTTTTGAGAGGAGGAGGCGGCGCGGACACGCTCAGCGGCGGGGGTAGCGCTGACGATCTTTATGGGGGCTCAGGCGACGATTTTTTGTCTGGAGATTTCGGCGATGATCTGTTGGTCGGCGGTCTCGGGAATGACCGTCTTGATGGCGGTGAGGGATTTGACACGGCGGATTACTCGGCTTTCCTCGGATCTCGACAAGGAATCGAAGTTGACCTCAGCAGCGGTGTCGTTGCTGGGAGTGCAGGGGCGGATACCATAGCCAATGTTGAGCGGGTTTTGGGCACAGCATACGCCGACCGGATAAGTGGAGACCAGTTCGCGAATACGTTACTGGGCGGCGGGGGGGCGGATGCTCTGTTCGGTCTTGAGGGCAACGATATTCTTACGGCTGGCGAACCCGGCCTCGCCGGCGGCGCTCCTGACATCATCAAGGGCTCCAATACGGCAAATTCAACCACTACAACTGCGGTCAATATCGACGGCGCGTTTGACCTTCTCTGGCGCGACGACGTCATAAATTCGGAGACCATACCCCACGCCACAGTCAAGGCGACCACTCATGGCGGCGTGGAATATTACGCATTCACTGCGTCAGCTGGCGATCGTATTACGTTCGACATTGACGGGGCGACATTTGACAGCGTCCTTCGCCTTTTTTCGGCAAACGGCACGGAGATTGGGAGCAATGATGACGGCGGCGCTGATAATACGGGCACAGACTCTGGGCTAACTTACACATTCTCGACTGCGGGCAAATACTACATTCAGGTGGCGCAGTGGCTAGCGAATCGTCCTGACGGAACGTTCACAAGCGTCGCGCCAGCAGCAAACCAGCAGTACACGCTTCATGTCTCTGCCCCGTCCCAGATGGCGGCGCCCGCAGTTTTGACGGGATCGGCGCTTTACGGCGGTGACGGCAACGACCTTCTTACTGGCGGAGCGGGGGGCGATTTCCTGGTCGGCGACGACGGCGATGACATCATTGTTGGAGGGGGCGGCGTTGATTTGATGATTGGCGGCGCCGGCGCGGACGTTTTTCGTTTCGGCTTTGCGTCCGATTCTTACGCAAACAATGCGCAAGTCAGCGATCTGATCGACGATTTCCAGACGGGGATCGACAAAATCCAGTTCACGAGTACGCCGTGGGGGGCCACATTCGACCTATCCAAGTCTGGTGGCTACACCATAGTCACCGTCAACTCGGCTGTGCCCAACGTTACACCTCTCTCAGTGCGTGTGAGAGGCGAAGTGACGATGTCTGATCTTGTTTATCCTGGCATGCCGATCCCGGGGCGGATCATAACAGGGACGCAGGCCGCTGAGACATTGGTCGGGAGCGACGGCAATGATGTCTTGATCGGATTAGGCGGGGGAGATGCGTTAGCGAGCGGCGCAGGCGCCGATGTCTACCAATATAATTCTACGACCGATTCCACACCTTCGGACTACGACAACCTTTACGACTTCGAGACCGGGCTGGACCGGATAGACATCACGCGGATTACGACCAGCGCCATCAGCATTCTGCGCACCCAGGATGGATCCAGCATAATGTTCGGCGAAACTTCGATCGGATCATTTCAACTCATTGCTGCCGGGCGCCAAATTAATGCATCTGATGTTTCTTATTCTGGCGGCCATGGCATCTACCTTGTTGGCGCTGCATCAGGCGAAACGCTGATCGGAGGCTCTCGATCGGATGGTATTGACGGTGGGGCCGGTAACGACGTTATCACCGGCGGGCTTGGGGCCGATGCGCTTGGCGGCGGAGCGGGCTTTGACCTCTTCCGGTATCTCTCGCCTCAAGATTCGAATGCCTCCGGATACGACAATCTTTTTGACTTCGAAACGGGTGTGGACAGGGTGTCGTTCAACTTCACGACTACCGAAATCAGCATCGTGCGTGCGCAAGGCTCCAGCCTCATTTTCGGGAGATCTGTCGGGGGCGACTTCCAGATTGTCGCTGCGGGCCGCGATATCAACGCCTCCGACCTGTCTTTGAACCATGGGGTGTACATGACCGGATCGTCGGAAAATGATGTCCTTCAAGGAAGTTTCTTTGGGGATCCGATAGAGGGTGGCGACGGCGATGACGTGATCATTGGCGGAGGCGGGGCTGACGCATTGTTTGGTAATGGCGGGGCAGACATTTTTCGCTACCTGACGACCAACGACTCCACCTACATAGCGCCTGATCGCATCTTCGGCTTTCAAACCGGGACGGATTTAGTGGATCTTTCACCCGTCCGCCGTGGGGCATCCGACAGGTTTGGCCTTGCTTACGATGATGCCGGAAGCTTTCTTTTCGTCGATATAGGCGGCGATGGGTACACCGATATGGTGATTCAATTTGCGAATGCGACAGTATCCTCGTCCGACATACGATGGGCGCAAGATCCAGCGAAGTCTGATATGTACGTTGTTGAAGATCTATATTTATTGTCCGACCAAAGAATGCCACTGATTGATTTCACTGATAGTAACAACGTTCTTTTTGGTTCGGATAATATAAGCGAACAGTTCGGATGGTGGTTTTAATTGCGCATTTTCATGACTTCGATGTCATTTGAAGATGCCCTGACGCATCTGGTCGATAGCTTTTATTGCGAAATAGATATTTTACCGTGGTGCCATGACAACGTATTTCGATCTAACAACTAGTATCTCTTGGGGCGGCGCTCAGGTCGGTATCACGCGCGTTGAGAGGGAAATCGCGAAGCGTGCGATTAAATATTCTCAAAATGATATAGCGCACTGCTTTTATCATTCCGGCACGCGTTCGTACTATGTCTTGAATAGTGAGTTTGTGAAGGCGTTATTTGAGAATGGCTGGTGGATAGATTCGGCCGTCGCAAAAAATCTACCGGTTTGGATTCTAGATCAGGACCAAGAACCGCTGTCCATATCTTTGGACCAAGGTGTTCAGGAGACTGGGCGGCTAATAAAATTGCTGAATGGCCTTTCCTTAAACCTCTCTCTAGCGGACATTTTAGACTACAGAGACAAAAACCCCCTAGTTCCTGTGAATACGTCGTCTGGGGTTGTTTTTCTTACCATCGATAAGATTGTCGACGGTGTTTTGCCCCTTGATGAATCGGCCTGGATCGTGAATGGCGGTTTAGACTGGGAACATAAAGATATTCGAGAAATTCGACTTCTTAAGCAGAAATACAAATTCAAATATGTGGCAATTTTATATGATATAATACCGCTTCTATTCCCACATTACGTCGTGCCGTTTTACGTTGATCTTTTGAAGCGATACTTCGGGGAGCTATTCTGGACGGCCGATTTCGCATTATGTATATCGTCGGCTACACGTTCTGATGTTGAAAAGCATCTGTCCGACTGGCGCATGCCCAAATTGCCGCTGTCGGATTGGCAGTTGGGATCGGATCTCCCGTCAAGCCTAGAGCCAACGCGTCTGCCTAAGACGCTAAGTGGGCGGCCGTTCCTTCTATACGTATCGACGATAGAGCCAAGAAAGAGCCATAGGACCATCGTCGAGGCCTTTGAGCGAGCTGTAAGTGACGGGCGAGTTCCAGAGGACGCTGCGTGCGTATTTGTCGGACGGGTAGGTTGGAATTCCGAGAATTTGATTCAAGAGATCCAGAGCAATCCGGCTCTACAGGACAGGATTATTTTGATGTCGGGTATATCTGATGGTGATCTTTTAGAGCTTTACAAGAACGCACGTTTCGTAGTTTTTCCATCTCGTTATGAAGGCTATGGCTTGTCACTAGTAGAGGCGATGGCTTTGGGTAAGGCCTGTATTTCTGGTGACGCTGGCTCGCTGAGGGAGGTGGGGCGAGACGCGCCGCTCTACATTGATCCAATCGACATCCCTGCTTGGTGTAACGCGATCTCGACGGCTTTTTCAAATGACGAAATGGTGGCCGCCCTGTCGTTGGCGTCCAAGACTCTTTATGAGCCTGTGACCTGGGATCAGTCTGCAGCTCAATTCTTTGACCGTCTTGACCGACATATTGAGGCCTCAGCATGAAGATCCTGGCCTTTGGGACCTATCCGACACGTGTGCCTGTGCATGGTGGGCAGCGTCGATCTTCACAGATAGGCGCATATTATACTGCTAACGGTGCTGAATATGCCTACGCTTGCGTTTATCAACCGCGCGCCTATTCGGCAGATGCCGTTGGCCACAACGACTATCCGTTTGGGGTAATGGAGGGGCTATTCGCAAAGGCGCCTTTTATCGACGATCTCGCGAGCGGGGAGTTTGCCGCGACACGACCTGAAGTCTACAACCATTTCGTTAGGCTGGTGGACGCATATCAGCCCGATGTTGTTCAGCTTGAACAGCCGTTCTTGTGGCCGCTTGTTAGGCGGCTTATTAAAGAGCGAAAGCTGGATGGTGTGAGAATTGTATATTCTTCTCATAACCTCGAGGCACCGCTTAAGTTTGATCTTTTGGAGTCGGCGGGCGTATCGCGGGAAATCAATGTTCAGGTAGAGCGGCTCATCTCCGACTTGGAGATTGAGCTCGCTGACCGTGCGGATCTGATTATATCGGTATCAAACTCAGAAGCTGACACCTATCGTGCAATGAATGGCCTTCAAAGACCTATTGTAATCAGGAACGGTGCTGATCGTCTTGGGCGCATTTCCAAACCAGTTCATGGCGAAGAGCTTTTGCCTGAAGAGTATATGGTGTTCGTTGGTAGCGCCTATCCGCCTAATATCGACGGGTTCTGCAAGTATATTCTCAAATCTGGTCTTTACGGCTTCCCGCCCGAAAAAAGATTTGCAATTTGTGGTGGTGCCAGTGAAGGCATTTATCAATCTGGCCTATACGCACCCCATCAAAACTCTTACCAAGATAGGGTGCAGTTCTTTAGCGGTCCATCCGACAGTGAGCTCTCATGGATCAGATCACATGCTAAAGGTTTTTTGCTTCCCATAGATAGTGGCGGAGGAAGCAATCTGAAAACCGCTGAGGCCCTGAGTAGTGGGAAGTGGGTTGTGACGACTAAAAAAGCGCTAAGGTCCTTTGAGGATTTTGCGGGCCAGCCCGGCGTGATCGTTGCGGATACGCCGTGCCTGTTTCGCGATGCAATGCTAGAAGTAACATACGGAGCGCCACTTGCATTAGATCACAGACAGGCGGCGATGAGGGAAAGCCTGTATTGGGACCGACTCATGTCGGAGAGCGGTTTGATGGAGCGGTTGTCGATCATTGTTGAGACAGAAACGAAGGCCCATTGATGGACATTATTCGTTTTCTTCGCAGCAGGTTTGCTCGCCCCCTTATTCGAGAGGGCAAGAAACATCAAGCCCGGCGCAATTGGGCTGCCGCGTTGGAATGCTATAAGAAGGCCGAAGATATATTGGGTTATAGACCCGCGCTTTCGTTCAGCAAAGGAAACATGCAGGCTGAACTTGGTATGTTTGCGGCTGCGCATGAAAGTTACGCTAAGGCGGGGCAAGATCCACAGTTTTTAAGTCGGGTTATGGTTGCTCAAGCAGGTATGGAAGAGCGTCGTAGTCAATGGGGCGCGGCCATAGACGCTTGGGAACGCGTCCTGCAGGATATGGCAAGCTTGGAGCGTTCTGGTCGACAGCAGGAGTGGGTGATGCCGCCGGCGAAAGTGCTGTTGCATCTTGCCAAATGCCGTCAAGCTAACGGCGACGACCTCGAAAGCGAACGCGATTTCAACCTTGCACTCGTGCTAGACCCTGCATCGCGCCTCGATCATGAAGCCATCCTAACGCGCTCTCGGCTTCTCGCCAAATCCTCAAAGCAAGGATCATATGGCCTGTTAGAGCGGGGGCGCCGAAAATTTCCTACCGATCAAGGCATAGCGCTGGCATTAATCCAGTGTGCTCTGGATGTCGGACGAAGGGAGGATGCATCGCGCGTTGGCCGCGAATGGCTTTCCAGCACTCCCGGTGACGCCTTGGTGCTGCACCTACTTCAAGCGAATGGGCTGGAGCCAAGGCTTACGCTGGAAAGTTAACCAGATCGGCAAAAACCAGTTGTCGTAATATCTTGGTCATTAAAAACGTTGTCTAAAGGACTCCTCACGCTGATAGTCACTGGAGAGTCCGAATGCCCGTCCTATCTCCGACCCGGGTTTTTTTGCCGAGTGCGCTCTCCTTAGAAACCGATCAACCCTATGCTGTTGTTGATGATTGGTCTCCTCTAAGCGTGGTCATTAACGGAACCGCTGGCAACGATGTGCTGATCGGCAGCGCGGGCGACGATACGTTGAACGGATTGGAGGGCGATGATGTCCTCGATGGAGGCGCGGGCGCTGATTCCCTTATCGGCGGAGCCGGCTTCGATATCGCCAGCTATGCGCGAGCGACGGGGCCTGTCTGGGTCTACATCAGCGGAGGGGGAAGTCCGCGCGGAGAGGCAGTCGGCGACACATACTCCAGCATTGAGGGAGTCATAGGCTCTGCCTTCAACGACTACCTCTCTGGAAATGGACTGAACAATAGACTTTATGGCGGACTAGGCGACGACACAATCTATGGCTTTGGGGGCCTTGATTCAGTCAGCTATCTCTATGGAGAAGACGGGATTGACACGCTCGTAGGGTCAATCGGTGTGGATGTCATGGACGGAGGCAGTGGCGAGAACACTGTCAGCTACATCTTGTCTCCTAAAGGTCTCACCATTTCCCTAATCGACGCCTCGCGAAATACGGGATGGGCGATCGGAGATACATACGCCAACATCCAGGATGTCATAGGCTCGAACTATAATGATGTCATTTATGGCAACAATGACTTCATCAATCAGTTGCAAGGGCAGGAAGGCGACGACCAGCTTTATGGGGTTGGGGCCGCGTATACAGTGCTAATAGGCGGCTCCGGGGCGGACCAGCTGCACGCGGGCACGGGCGGTAATCTGATCGATTACGAAACGGCTCTCCAGGGCGTCACCGCCTCTATGGCGAATCCGGCCATGAACACGGGAGATGCCGCTGGCGACACCTATTTTGGGCTTTTTGGGCATGATTTGGCCGGTTCGCCTTTTGACGACGTGCTTTACGGAGACGCTGGCGATAACAACATAATCGGCGATCCCGACATTAACGTCTATCTTCGTTCGGGGACGGATCAGCTTTACGGCGGCGCTGGAAACGATACGCTAGACGGCGGCGGCGGCGGCGATCGGCTTGATGGGGAGGAGGGCTTTGACGCCGCTGCCTACACAAGCGCGCAAGCGGGACTCCATGTTTATCTGCTCAATCCCGCAGCAAATACCGGCGACGCCCAGGGCGATACATTTTTCAACATCGAGGCGGTCATTGGATCGGCCTTCGCTGACACCATAGCTGGGGATAACGCGAACAACTCGCTCTTCGGAGAGGCCGGAAATGACGTTTTACACGGGGAAGGAGGCGACGACCTCCTCGTAGGCGGCGCCGGATCAGACCGTCTCATTGGCGGCGCGGGTTTGGACCTAGCTGTTTACTCAGATTCCAATCAGGGCCTGTCCGTCAGCATGGAGGCGCCACAGTTTAACACTGGCATCGCTGGGGGAGACACTTACGAAGGCGTTGAGGGTCTTTTGGGCAGCAAATTTGCAGATGTCCTTGTTGGCGATGCTGGCTCCAACGTTCTGCGTGGCGAGGGAGGCGATGATCGGCTTTCTGGAGCCGCCGGCGACGACGTGCTGTTTGGAGACGCTGGTGCGGATCAATTGGACGGCGGCGCGGGATTCAACATCGCCAGCTATCAAACGTCCAGTGCCGGAGTAACCGCTTCTCTGACAGACCCATCCCTCAACACGGGCGATGCGAAGGGCGACACCTATCAAAACCTCCAACAGCTCAATGGCAGTGAGTACGCTGATATTCTAACGGCAATCAGCGCCAATGGAGGTGTGGTGAGGGGGCTTGGGGGGGATGACACTCTTTATGCAACTGGATTCGGCGCCCAACTGAGTGGAGACGACGGGAACGACGTACTGAACGGGGGTGCCGGTGATGATGTGCTTGTGGGCGGCGCCGGATCTGATCAGCTTATAGGCGGCGGAGGCGTCGATCTTGCAAGTTACGTGACTTCGACTTCGGGTGTGACCGCATCGCTTGGTTCGGGTGGCGTGTCGGGTGATGCGTCGGGCGACACCTACGCCGGGGTTGAGAATCTGGCGGGCACCAACTTTGCTGATGATCTCACTGGAGATGCTTCCAGCAACTATCTTCTCGGCCTGTTCGGAGATGATACTCTTCGGGGCGGGGACGGTGATGACCTCCTCGAAGGCGGTGTCGGGGCAGACGCGCTTCTGGGCGGAGCTGGGTTCGACTATGCAGTGTATTCGGCCGCAGATACGGCCGTGACGGTCGTTCTCTCTGGCGGGACACAACTCGGGGACGCCAAGGGTGACACATTCAGTTCCATAGAGGGCGTGCTAGGCAGTGCGTTCGGCGATGTGATCATTGGCGATGCCGCCAGCAACGTTCTTCAGGGGCTAGGTGGCAATGATCGCTTGAACGGCGGTGGCGGAAGCGATCTCTTGGTGGGCGGCGCGGGCGACGATATTCTTTTCGGCGGCGCCGGCAATGACAGTCTCACTGGTGGCACGGGTTCTGATAGATTTACCTATTCATTGGTAACGGATTCCCAATCCACGCCGGAGATCGCTCCCGACATTATCGAGGATTTTGAGACCGGAACTGACAAGATCGACATATCAGCTCTGCGACCGACCAATGTGAGTATTGGTCGAGATGGTGCTTACACGTTGGTTTCCGCGCAAACGTCAGAAGGCATTTGGGCTGTTCGTGTGGTCGGTGATGTTTCTATCAGCGATGTTATTCAAACAGCGACTGGCCAACAGATCATCGGCACGTCGGGTCCCGATGTATTGGTTGGGACTGCTGGCCCCGACATTCTAAATGGTGGAGGCGGCGGCGACACCCTTACGGGTGGCCTGGGCTCAGACACCTTCCTCTATGCAGCAGCCAGCGATTCAAACGCGAGCGGTCGCGACCTGATTACAGACTTCGAGACTGGCGTGGATCGCGTTGATCTCTCGGCCTTGAACACGACCGAGATCAGCATAATCCGCGACGGGGCGTCCAGCTACGTCTTTGCCTCAAGTCCGGGCGGTGGATTCCAGCTTCAAGTCAACGGGGCTCTTCAGGCCTCGGATATTGTCTATGGCTATAATCACTCGATCTACGTGATCGGCTCAAACGATTCGGACATCCTCATCGGATCAAACCAAGGAGACCCGATCGTCGGCAATGGTGGTGACGACACGATTATCGGCGGCGTGGATGCTGACGCCCTGCATGGCGGAGCAGGTCGCGACACGTTCGTGATCCGCTCCGCGGCAGAATCCAACGCGGCCGGTTACGACAACTATTACGATTTCACTACAGCAGAAGACCGCCTGGATCTGACGGCCTTGAGCACAACCGCGATTTCAGTCCTAAGACAAGCGGACGGGTCCTCAGTTGTCTTCGGCAACTCCGCCTCGGGCAACTTCCAGTTCATCGCCGCCGGCCATGCGATCAATGGAGGTGACTTCGTCTATGGAAATAATCACTCTGTCTATCTGATTGGGTCCAGCGTTGGTGAGACCATCATTGGCTCTGCCTATGGCGATCCCATCCAAGGCGAGGGTGGCGATGATATCCTCATCGGAGGGCTGGGGGCTGATGCAATCCATGGCGGGGCGGGGCGCGACACATTCGTGATCCGCACAGCGGCCGAGTCCAGCGCCACGGGCTACGACAACTACTATGACTTCACCACGGGAGAGGACCGGATCGATCTCACCGCCTTGAACACGACTGCGATCTCGGTGCTGAGACAAACCGACGGTTCCAGCGTGATTTTCGGCAACTCAGCTTCCGGTGACTTCCAGTTCATCGCAGCCGGCCGTGCGATCAACGGAGGTGACTTCGCCTACGGCAACAACCACTCGGTCTTCATGGTCGGCTCTGAGGCAGGCGAGACCTTGATCGGATCGAACAACGCCGATCCCATTCTTGGCGGCGGCGGCGACGACATTGTCATCGGCGGGGGTGGTGCGGACAGTCTGGAAGGCGGAGCCGGGCGTGACACATTCCGCTACAGGGCGGCCTCCGAATCCACCCTGGCCTTCTCTGATCGCATTCAGGATTTCGCCGCCGGTGTAGACAAGATCGATCTGACCGGCGTGCGAAGCGGAGCGAACGACAAATATGGCATCGCCTACGAGGGCGGAGGATCTTTTCTCTATGTCGATATCGGCGGCGACGGCGCCAACGACATGCTGATCCAATTGAAGAACATCAATCTAACGGCAGCGGATATCAACTGGGAATCGCAAAGCGCGTCGTCCGAGCCACTATCCGGTCTGGCGTTCGATTTGTGGGCCAGCCATACGCATGTTACGGCGAACTATAGCGGCGCCCCTATCGAATGGGTCGCTCCTATCAACAGTCAAGACCAAGCTTGGCTGATCTAGCTCGGCAGTTCCATCGACACGCTCTCCTTTCTGTCTGGGAAGCAATGATGGTCGGGGTGAAGGCCAGTCCCCTCCCCCCGCCGTTCGAGGCAACGCATTAGCCCTACTCCCGTGCTGCGACAGCACGGCACGGAGGACGCCGCTAAAGTCGCGCGACTGCGGGTCCAGCGTAACCCTCCGGTGGGGGCCGCCTTGTTTCGCTGAATTCTCCGGCGATGCTCTGCGCTTAAGCCTGGTCTTAAGACCGGGCGTTCGAGCGAGCTTAAGCGCAGATGAGCCAGATTACCCTGCTAACGGGACCGGAACGC
>JANDKB010017838.1:0-31755 GCA_027944975.1 Acanthamoeba sp. SK_2022c | reverse complement strand
GAAGAGGCCGCCTTCACCGACCGGCTGTTCGATGCGGTCGAGGATCTGCTGGCCCTGCCGCGTCATGCGATCAAGGTCGGGGTGATGGACGAGGAACGGCGGACCTCAGCCAATCTGGCGGCCTGCATTCAGTCGGTGAGGGACCGGATCGTCTTCATCAACACCGGCTTCCTGGACCGCACAGGCGACGAGATTCACACGGCCATCCAGGCCGGGCCGATGGTGCGAAAGGCCGACATCAAGTCCAGCGCCTGGATCGCGGCCTATGAGGCGAGAAACGTCGCCATCGGCCTGAAATGCGGCCTGTCCGGCAAGGCCCAGATCGGCAAGGGGATGTGGGCGGCGCCGGACCGGATGGCGGACATGCTGGAGCAGAAGATCGGTCATCCGAAAACGGGCGCGAACACCGCCTGGACCCCCTCGCCGACAGCCGCGACCCTGCATGCGCTGCACTATCATGCGGTCGATGTGTTCGCGGTCCAGAAGGAGGTGGCCGGGCGCGAGACGCCGGGGCTGGAGGCCTTGCTGACCCCGCCCTTGGCGAACGGCGTCAACTGGTCCGAGGACGAGGTGGCGGCCGAGTTGGACAACAACGCCCAGGGCATACTGGGCTATGTCGTGCGCTGGATCGATCAGGGGGTGGGGTGTTCGAAAGTGCCCGATATCCATGACATCGGCCTGATGGAGGACCGGGCGACGCTGCGGATCAGTTCGCAGCATATCGCCAACTGGCTGCTGCACGGGGTCTGCACGGCTGATCAGGTCGAGGCGGCCTTCCAGCGCATGGCGGCCAAGGTCGATGGTCAGAATGCGGGCGATCCGCTGTATCGGCCGATGGCGGCGGACCCGGATAACAGTCTGGCCTATCAGGCGGCGCGGGCGCTGGTGTTCGAAGGCGTCGAGCAGCCGAACGGCTATACCGAGCCGTTGCTGCATGCCTGGCGGTTGAAGGCGAAGGCGGCTCAGTCCGTCTGACGGGCCCTGGGCGGAGCAGGCGGTTCCGGCGTCTCCGCTTCATCCTCGGCCATGACGTCGTCGGCGGCGTCGTTGGCGGTCTTTCCGCCCCGCTGTGGGCCGCTGGGCGGCGGTCGCGAACCGACACCGTAGCCGAGCCGCTTCAAGGCCTCCTCGCCGTCCGGGCCGAAGGCGCTGCGCAGGCGAAGATCGGTCTGGGGCACCGGCACCTCCACGCCCGCCGCATCAAGGGCGTCGGCGATCAGCCAGGTGTAGGCGGCGTGCATGGCCGCCGGGCGTTTGACGGCGTCGCGCGTCGGCCAGACCACCAGCTCGAACGACAGGCCCCGATCGCCGAAGGCGACCAGCCAGACCTGGCTCTTGCGGGCCTCCGTCTCCGGCAGGGTGAAGGGGCTGGCGCGGGCGGCGGCCAGGACCGCATCGCGCACCTGTCCCCGGTCCGAGCCATAGGCGACGGTGAAAGGCACATGGATGCGGCGGGTGTCGCCCTTCATGGTCCAGTTGGTGACGGGCTGTTCGATGAAGCGCGAGTTGGGCACCAGGACATTGACGTTGTCGTTGGTGCGGACACGGGTGGCGCGCGGGCCGATCTCCATGATGGCGCCGCGAATGCCGATGTCTTCGATCTCGATATAGTCGCCGACCGACACCATCCGGTCGAAGATCAGGAACAGGCCGGAGACGAACTCCTTGACCACGCCCTGCAGCCCGAGACCCACGCCGATGCCGAGCGCGCCGGCGAAAACGGTCAGCGACGACAGGTTCAGCCCTGCCGCCGACAGGGCCGACATGATCCCTACGACGATGATGCCGTAGCCGGCCAGCCGTTCCAGCAGATAGATCGCCTGACGGCTGCGGTCCGAGCGCTCGCGCACCCGGCGCAGCGACCGCGTCACCAGCCAATGGGCCGCGAAGGCGATCATTAGGATCACGCCCGCGCTGACCAGACCGCCCAGCGTCAGATTGATCCCGGCGATGCGGGCGATCTGCGACTGCTCGATGGTGTCGAGGCCCAGTTTCTGGATCGGATTGGTCATCAGTTCCTAGAGCGTCCAGCGAACGGTCAAGGTTCCGAACCTAGATGGCGAAGTCCTCGGTCGAGAAGCGCCCATCCAGCCAGGCGACGATGCGCTCGGCGGCGTCCTCGGGCGACATTGTGGTGGTGTCCACGACGATCTCGGGGCTTTCGGGGGCTTCGTAGGGGCTGTCGATGCCGGTGAAGTTCTTGAGCTCTCCCGCGCGGGCCTTTTTGTACAGGCCCTTGACGTCGCGGGCCTCAGCCACCGCCAGGGGCGTATCGACATGAACCTCGACGAACTCGCCCTCCGCCAGCAGGTCACGGGCCAGGCGGCGTTCGGCGCGGAAGGGCGAGATGAAGCTGACCAGGACGATCAGGCCCGCGTCCACCATCAGTTTCGACACTTCGGCGACGCGGCGGATGTTCTCGACCCGGTCCTCCTCCGTAAAGCCAAGGTCGCGGTTCAGGCCGTGGCGGACGTTGTCGCCGTCCAGCAGATAGGTGTGGCGACCGTTGGCGTGCAGACGCTTTTCCACCAGATCGGCGATGGTCGATTTGCCGGCGCCCGAAAGGCCGGTCAGCCAGATAACGCGTCCCATCTGGTTCTTGATGGCCGCCCGAGCGTCCTTGTCGACCGACAGGGCCTGCCAATGGATGTTGTGGGCGCGGCGCAGGGCGAAGTGCAGCAAACCCGCCCCGACCGTCCGGTTCGAGATCCGGTCGATCAGGATGAAACCGCCAAGATCCTTATTCTGCGCATAGGGGGCGAAGGCGACAGGGGCGTCCAGCGACAGGTCGCAGACGCCGATCTCGTTCAGTTCCAGGCGCTTGGCCGGCTGCTGCTCCAGGGTGTTCACGTTCACCTTGTGCTTGGGCTCGGTGATGGTGGCGCCCACCAGCTTTGCGCCGATCTTGAGCAGGTAGGGGCGGCCCGGCAGCAGGGGCTCGTCGTCCATCCAGATCACCGTGGCCTCGAACTGGTCGGCCGCCTCGGGCGGGGCGTCGGCGGAGGCCAGGATGTCGCCCCGCGAGACATCGATCTCGTCGGCCAGGGTCAGGGTGATCGACTGTCCAGCGACGGCCAAGCTCAAGTCGCCGTCGGCGGTGACGATGCGGGCGACGGTCGAGGTCTTGCCGGACGGCAGGACGCGCACCGGATCGCCGGGGCGCACGGTCCCGGCGGCGATCTGGCCGGAGAAGCCGCGGAAGTCCAGATTGGGCCGGTTGACCCACTGCACCGGCAGGCGGAACGGATCGGCCCGAAGAGCGTCGCCGACCTCCAGCGTTTCCAGCAGGCTCATCAGCGGCGGGCCGGCGTACCAGGGCGAATGGGCGCTGGGTTCGGTGATGTTGTCGCCGCGCAGGGCCGACATCGGGATGGCGTCGAAGGCCTGAAGCCCGATCTGGCCGGCGAAGGCGCGGAAGTCGGCGACGATGGCGTCGAACACGGACTGGGACCAGCCCATCAGGTCCATCTTGTTCACCGCCAGGATGACGTGGCGGATGCCCAGCAGGCTGACCAGATAGGCGTGACGCCGCGTCTGGGTCAGGACGGACCGGCGCGCGTCGATCAGGATGACGGCGGCGTCGGCGGTCGAGGCGCCGGTAACCATGTTGCGCGTGTACTGTTCGTGGCCTGGCGTGTCGGCGACGATGAACTTCCGTTTTTCGGTGGAGAAGAAGCGATAGGCGACGTCGATGGTAATGCCCTGTTCCCGCTCGGCGGCCAGGCCATCGACCAGAAGGGCGAAGTCGATGTCTCCCCCTTGCGTGCCCACGCGGCGACTGTCCGCCTCCAGCGCCGCCATCTGATCCTCGAAGATCATCTTGGAGTCGTAGAGCAGTCGCCCGATCAGGGTGGACTTGCCGTCGTCCACGCTGCCGCAGGTGATGAAGCGCAGCAGGCTCTTGTGCTGGTGGGCGTCCAGATAGGCGTCGATGTCCCGGGCGATCAAATCCGATTGGTGGGCCATCAGAAATAGCCCTCCTGCTTCTTCTTCTCCATCGAGGCGGACTGGTCGTGGTCGATCATCCGGCCCTGCCGCTCCGAGGTGGTGGTCAGAAGCATTTCCTGGATGACCTCGGGCAGGGTCGCGGCCGCGCTCTCGACCGCCCCGGTCAGGGGGTAGCAGCCCAGGGTGCGGAAACGGACCGACTTCATCTGCGGCGTCTCGCCGGGTCGCAGCCGGAACCGGTCGTCATCGACCATGATCAGGGCGCCGTCCCGCTCCACCACCGGCCGGTCGGCGGCCAGATACAGCGGCACGATGGGGATCCGCTCCAGGTGGATGTATTGCCAGACGTCCAGCTCGGTCCAGTTTGAGATCGGGAAGACGCGGATGCTCTCGCCGGGGTTTTTGCGCGTGTTGTAGAGCCGCCAGAGTTCAGGCCGCTGGTTCTTGGGGTCCCAACGGTGTTCTGCGGTGCGGAAGGAGAAGATCCGCTCCTTGGCGCGCGACTTCTCCTCGTCGCGGCGGGCGCCGCCGAAGGCCGCGTCGAAACCGTAATGGTTCAGGGCCTGTTTCAGACCTTCGGTCTTCCACAAGTCCGTATGCAGGGCCGAGCCATGATCGAAGGGGTTGATGCCGCGTGCGAGGGCGTCGGGGTTCTGGTGGACCAGCAGTTCGACGCCCAGATCGGCGGCCGCCTGTTCCCGCATGGCGTACATCGCGCGGAACTTCCACGTCGTGTCGACGTGCAGAAGCGGAAAGGGCGGCCTGGACGGATAGAAGGCCTTCTTCGCCAGATGCAGCATGACGGCCGAGTCCTTGCCGATCGAATAGAGCATGACCGGGCGCTCGGCCTCGGCCGCCACCTCGCGCAGGATGTGGATGCTCTCGGCCTCCAAGCGCTGAAGGTGCGTCAGGCGCGGCGCGGACAGGGTAGGGTTCGCAGTCAGAATGGCAGTATCCACCGAGCGTCTCCGTCGAGCGGAGGTGACAACGCCAATGTGCGACGTAAGACAAGCGATTGATACTGCCACGTCCTGTGAGATTTCCGACCTGACGGGCAAGAGGTCCAAGAACAGCGTTGTGACGTAGAGGAACCAGGGTCGTGGAAAGCGGCTTATGGCATCAAAACGGAAACGCCCATGTCCAGCCTGAAATCCTACGCCGCATCCGCCGCCGCCGCGATCGCGCTGGCGGGATGCGTGACCGCACCGTCCCCGTCCGAATATCGCGCGCCGCAGCCGGCCAAGCCGGTGGATGTGCAGCGTCTGTGGTCCGGGCGCTGGCACGAGATCGCGCGCCTGCCGGATCGGCTGACCGACGGCTGCGTCGCCGGCGCGTCGATCTATACGCCGGTCGAGGGCACGCGGGTCGACGTGCGCGACACCTGTCAGGTCGGCACGCCGGACGGCAAGGAAAAGGCCATCGGCGGGCGGGGCGAAATCCTCGATCCGGGCACCAACGCAAAACTCAGGGTGAGATATCTGGCCGGGTTCGTGACCTGGGACTATTGGGTGCTGGATCGGGCGGACGACTACAGTTGGTTCATCTCGGCTGATCCGACCTTCAATCGCCTGTTCATTTACACGCGCGATCTGCCCAGCGAGCAACAGGTGCGCGCCTTGACCGAACGGGCGCGGGCCCTTGGATACGACGTCAGCCGTCTGGAGTTCCCGGCCCAACCGACGCGGTAAGGATCAAAGGCCATGCGCTCTTCCCGGACGGTCTTGTTTGCCTCGACACTGCTCGCGACGGTGATCGGTTTGGGAGCCTGCGCCGGTGGGACAGCCTTGCCCGTCGCGGCGGGGTTTGGGCCGGACCCGCAACTGCCGGCGCCGCGTCAGGGCGTGCTGCCGACCGTCAACATCGCCCCGGCGTCGAACTGGCCCGAAGGCGCGACGCCGGTCGCGGCGGCGGGCTTGCGCGCACAGGCGTTCGCGACAGGGCTCGATCACCCGCGCTGGCTCTATCGCCTGCCCAACGGCGATATTCTGGTCGCGGAGTCGAATGCACCGCCCAAGCCCGAAGACAAGAAGGGCGGTCTGCGTGGCTGGGTGATGGGCAAGGTCATGGCCAAGGCCGGCGCCGGTGTCCCAAGCCCCAACAAGATCGTCCTGCTGCGGGACGCGGATGGCGACGGTGCAGCGGAGACCAGGAGCGATTTCCTGACCGGACTGAACGCGCCGTTCGGCATGGCGCTGGTCGGCGACCGGCTGTTCGTCGCCAACGCCGATGCGGTGGTGGCTTTTCCGTATCGGAGCGGCCAGACGCAAATCGACGCGGCGGCGACGAAGGTCGCGGACCTGCCCGCCGGCCGCAATCATCACTGGACCAAGAGCCTGGTCGCCAGCCCGGACGGCCGGCGGCTTTATGTCGGGGTCGGATCCAACTCCAACGTCGGCGAAAACGGCCTGGATGAGGAAGTCGATCGCGCCGCCATCCTGGAGATCGATCCAGCGACGGGCGCGCGGCGGGTCTATGCCTCGGGCCTGCGCAATCCGGTCGGCATGGACTGGAACCCGCAGACCGGCCAGCTGTGGGTGGCGGTCAACGAGCGTGATGAGATCGGCGACGATCTGGTGCCCGACTATGTGACCTCGGTGACGCCGGGCGCCTTTTACGGCTGGCCGTGGAGCTATTATGGCCAGACGGTCGATACGCGCCCACCCGCCAATCCGGCGATGGTCGCGCGCGCGATCCGGCCGGACTACGCTCTGGGGGCGCACACGGCGTCGCTGGGGCTGACGTTCGGACAAGACGCAAGCCTGTTGCCGCCAGCCCTCCGCTCAGGCGTTTTCGTCGGCCAGCACGGATCGTGGAATCGCAGCGTGCGCAGCGGCTATAAGGTGATTTTCGTGCCGTTCGTCGACGGGCGTCCCGCCGGGCCGCCGCAGGATGTTCTGACTGGATTTCTGAACGCCCAGGGTCAGGCTCAGGGCCGGCCCGTCGGGGTGCAGATCGACCGGCAAGGCGCGCTGCTGGTCGCCGACGACGTGGGCAACGTCATCTGGCGCGTCAGCGGCGCCTGAACGACGATCATAGAAAAAGCCCCGGCCGAGGCCGGGGCTTTCCATTAGTCTGCTGAGATCAGTTCAGCGGCTGGACCGTGATCGCCGGAGCGGCGGGCGTGGTCACGACCGGAGCCGGGGTCGAGGCGGCCGGCGCGGTGTAGGGTTGCGGACCCGAGGGCGTAGCCGGCGTCTCAACACGGGCGGCGGCGGGCCGTTCAACGGCCGGCGCTGCGCGACGGGCCACGGGTTCGGCGCGGCGAGCGACCGGCGCAGGCGCGGCGGCGGGCGTGGCAGCCGCAGCCGGCGCGGACGCGACTTCGACCGGAGTGGGCGTGACCAGCGCTTGGGCGGCCGTCATTGCGGCGGGCGCGGTCTGCATGGCCGGTGCGGCGGTCTCGGCGGGCTGGGCCGGAGCAGCCTGTTCGCCGCCCATCATCATGGCGACGCCGCTGCCCAGCAGCACGACTGCGCCGATTGGGGCCAGGATCATCCAGGTCTTCACCGACTTCTTGGACTTGGTCGTGCGGGCGTAGCGCGGAACGAAGGTCGTGCCCTCCGCGCGGGCTTCGGTGTTGGCGTTGGCATAGGTCATAGACATTGTTTCTGTCCTCCATAACGTCGATCAACCAACCTGCCGTCCGGCAACGCCGTTCCGCGTAGTGCGCAAAAGCCCTGAAGAAACACCGTTTCCGCCCGGAATGGGGCGAAGACCGTGCGCGCGTCCGCCGCATTTGCCGTCAATGCGGCAATAAAAAGCAGGGCGGCGCTCTGGATTTCCGCCGCGTCAACCGAACAAATGGATCACGGCTGCACGGCAATTCGTCAGGTTCGCGAAGGATTGCGGACCCTACGGTTGACCCGACCGGCCGCCTTCGTCCATCACCGGACCGGGTGGAACACGCATTGACCGGAGTACGGCGCGCATGGGTTTTGTAGCCAATATCCGCAGGGATGTGCGGTTTGCGCGCGGCCTGTTCCGTCTGTTGAAACGCATCAAGCCGATCGAGTTGGACAGCGACGTCCTGCTCTGCGACGACTTCGAAGAAGCCGTCGACAAGTTCGCCGACAACATCGCCATCGACGACGGTCAGCGCACCCTGACCTATCGCGACCTGGACGCCATGGCCAACCGCTTCGCCCACTGGGCCAAGAACCGGGGCCTGCGTCGCAGCGACACCATCGCCCTGATGATGACCAACCAAATCGAGTATCTGGCGGCGTGGATCGGCTTCTCCAAGGTCGGCATCGCCACGGCCCTGATCAACACCAATCTGAACGGACAAGGGCTGGCCCACTGTCTGGCCATCTCCAAGGCCTTCAACGTCGTCGCGGACGAGGATTGCTGGCGTCAGATCGAGGAGGCGCGGCCTCTGGTCGATCACAACCTGGCGCTCTGGGTTCTGGGCCTGACCGACGATCTGGAAACCAGCGATCGTCGCGGCCTGGACAAGCCCGTGCGCGGCGGGTCTTCGGTCCGGCCGTCCAAGTCGGCGCGCGAAGGCCTGACCAACCGCGACACCGCCCTTTATATCTACACCTCCGGCACGACCGGCCTGCCCAAGGCGGCGCGCATCCCGCATTCGCGCGCCCGCACCTATATGCGCGCCTTCGCCGGCGCCACGCGTTCGACGCCAGAAGACCGGATCTTTAACGTCCTGCCGCTGTATCACTCGACCGGCGGCTTGGTCGGCGTGGGCGCGGCGCTGTTGAACGGCGCGCGGCTGGTGATCCGCAAGAAGTTCTCGGCCAGCACCTTCTGGCCCGACGTGCGATCGTCGGGCGCGACCATGTTCGTCTATATCGGCGAGCTGTGCCGCTATCTGGTCAACTGCCCGCCGCACGAGGACGAGACCAAGCACAAGCTGCGTCTGGCGTTCGGCAACGGCCTGCGCGCCGATGTCTGGCCCGACTTCCAGAGCCGGTTCAAGATCCCCGACATCCTGGAGTTCTACGGCTCGACCGAAGGCAATGTCTCGCTGTTCAACTTCGACGGCAAACAGGGCGCGATCGGTCGGGTGCCGAGCTTCCTGAAGTCGCAGATCAACATTCGCCTGGTCGAGTTCGACGTGGAGACGGAACAGCCGATCCGCGGCTCGGACGGCCTGTGTCGCCTGGCGCGCGTCGGCGAGGTCGGCGAGGCCATCGGCTTGATCGGCAACGACATCCGCCACGACTTCTCGGGCTATGCCGACAAGGCCGCCTCGCAGAAGAAGATCCTGACCGACGTGTTCAAGAAGGGCGACCGCTGGTTCCGCACCGGCGACCTGATGAAGCAGGACAAGGAAGGCTATTTCTACTTTGTCGATCGGATGGGCGACACCTTCCGCTGGAAGGGCGAGAACGTCTCGACCTCCGAGGTCGAACAGGTGCTGATGGACGCGCCGGGCGTGACCGAAGCCATCGTCTATGGCGTGCCTGTGCCGGCCCAGGACGGCAAGGCCGGCATGGCGGCCCTGGTGGTGGAAGGCAAGTTCGACGCCCAGGCCTTCTCCGACCATGTCGAGGCCAAGCTGCCCGCCTATGCCCAGCCGGTCTTCGTCCGGCTGATCAAATCGGCGGAGACGACCGGCACCTTCAAATACCGCAAGGCCGATCTGGTGGTCGACGGTTTCGATCCGTCCAAGACCGGCGCCGCGCTTTACGTGCGGGGCGGCGCTGCGGGCTATCAGAAGCTGACGGCGGCCGGACGCAACGCCATCCTGAAGGGCGAAACCCGTCTGTGACGACTGGCAAGGCGGCGTTCGCGAAACGCCGTCTTAATGATTAATGGCGATAGTCCCGACCTCTCGCGTCAGGATTGTTCGCCTCCATGTTCCAGATCATCGGCATCGTGCTGCTGTTCGGCCTCGTCTTCGGCAGCTACGCCATTTCGGGCGGCAAGTTCGAAGTGATCCTGCACGCCGCGCCGCACGAGCTGATGGCGATCGGCGGAGCGGGCATCGCCGCCTTCCTGATCTCCAACTCCATGCCGGTGATCAAGGGGGCCATGGGCGGGCTGGGCAAGACCTTCGCCGGGCCGAAGTGGAAGAAGCAGGACTACAAGGACCTGCTGTCGCTGCTGTTCCAGCTGACCAAGACGATGAAGTCCAAGGGCGTGGTGGCGCTGGAAAGCCATATCGAAAAGCCCAAGGAATCGACCATCTTCCAGAAGTACCCCAAGGTGCTGAAGGACCATTTCGCCGTCGACTTCATCTGCGACACCCTGCGGATGATGACGATGAACCTGGAGGATCCGCACCAGGTCGAGGATGCAATGGAAAAGCAGCTTGAAAAGCATCACCACGAGCACCTGGAAAACGCCCACGCGCTTCAGAACCTGGCCGACGGCCTGCCTGCGCTGGGCATCGTCGCCGCGGTGCTGGGGGTCATCAAGACCATGGGTTCGATCACCGAGCCGCCCGAGGTTCTGGGCGGAATGATCGGCGGCGCCCTGGTCGGCACCTTCATGGGCGTGTTCCTGGCCTACGGTCTGGTCGGTCCGTTCGCGGCGCGCCTGACGGCGATCATCAACGAGGAAGCCGCATACTATAAGATCATCCAGTCGGTGCTGGTCGCCCACTTGCACGGCAACGCCGCCCAGATCTCGGTCGAGATCGGCCGGGGCGACATTCCCTCTTCCTCGCAGCCGTCGTTCAGCGAGATGGAAGAGGCGCTGAACAGCATCACCGCCGACTGATCCCGGCTTTCCTGATCTTAACTTGCCCTGCCGCGCGCGGCGGCCCTATCGTTTGCGCCAAGAGACGTTCCGGTCTCGTAAGCTTCGGAGACATCTTCATGCGTATCAAAGCCCTCGTCGCCGCATCCGCCGCGTTCCTGGTCCTGGCCGCCTGCAGCAAGGCCCCGGAAGAAAAGGCCGAAGCGCCGGCCACCGATGCGGTCGAGGCCGCCGGCAGCGCCGAAGAAGCCGCCCTGACGGTGGATCAGGCGGCCAAGGACGCCGAAGCGGCGGCCAATCAGGCCATTCAGGAAGACACCGCCGCCCAGGCCGCAACGACGATGCAGGGCGCCGACGCCTCCGCCGCCGCGCCCGCGCCTGTCGCGCCGGCCGAGCCTGCGCATGGTCCGGCGGCCGCCCACTAGACCGCGTCGAAACCAAAATCGTGAAGAGGCCGCTCCGACCGGGGCGGCCTTTTTCATGTTGGCGACGAAGGTGCTAGAGCCGCGCGATGACGCCCGATGACGACGCCTCGCCCCTGCTGACCTGGACCGAAGAGGGCGAGCCGCGCTCAGGCCGGTTCGGCGACGTCTATTTCTCGCGAGACGACGGCCTGGCCGAGACCCGAGCGGTGTTTCTGGAAGGGTGCGGCCTGCCGGACGCCTGGAGGGGGCGGGATCGTTTCACGGTGGCCGAGCTGGGGTTCGGCACGGGGTTGAACATCGCCGCCCTGCTGGATCTGTGGCGACGGACCCGGCCCGAGGGCGGGCGGCTGCACATCTTCTCTGTCGAGGGGTTTCCGCTGACGGCGGCGGAGGCGGCGCGGGCGCTGGACGCCTGGCCCGAACTGGGGGCGGCGACCGAGGCCTTGATCGCAAACTGGCCGGCCGCGACGCCGGGCTTTCACCGGGTGGACCTGCCGGACTTCGACGCCGTGCTGGACCTAGGCGTAGGCGATGCGGCCTGGGCGCTGGAGCAGTGGCAGGGATCGGCGGACGCCTGGTTCCTGGACGGTTTCTCGCCGGCGCTGAACCCGGGCATGTGGTCGCCCGAGGTGATGGCCTTGATCGCCAAACGCTCGGCGCCGGGCGCGCGCCTGGCCACCTTCACCGTCGCCGGAGCCGTGCGGCGGGGCCTGGCCGAGCAGGGCTTCGTCGTCGAGAAGCGCCCCGGCCATGGCCGCAAGCGCGAGCGGCTTGAGGCCCATTTGCCCTCGGCTTTCGAGCCGCCGCCGCCGCCCCGCGTCGCCGTGATCGGCGCGGGTATCGCCGGTGCGTCGGTGTCGCGCGCGCTGAAGGCGCAGGGCGTCCGGGCGATGGTGTTCGAGGGCGAGCGTCCGGGCGCGGGCGGTTCTGGCTTTCCGGCGGCCCTGGTCACGCCGCGGCTGGACGCCGGCGACCTCGGCATCGCCGCCTTGCACGCCCAGGCGCTGGAGCGGGCGGGCGATCTTTGTTCTGCGATCCATGGCGCCATAACGGGCCACGGCGTGCTGCAACTGCCCCAGGCGCCGCGCGACGCCGCCCGGTTCGAAAAGGTCGCCCGCCAGCCGATCTGGAATGACGGTGACATGGTGGTGCTGGACGAAGGGGCGGCCTCAGCCGTCGCCGGCGAAGCGACGGAGCAGGGCGGTCTTCTGATGAAGGGGGCGTTCGCGCTGCGCCCTGCGGCGGTGCTGTCGAACTGGCTGGCGGAAGCGGAGATGCGCGCTGAGCGCGTGACACGGCTGGAGCGCGCCGCCGGCCGCTGGCGGCTGATGAGCGAAAACGACGCGGTGCTGGGCGAAGTCGATGCGGTGGTTCTCGCCGCCGGCTGGAGATCGGCCGCCCTGCTGGACGGGTTCGACCAGACGCCGCGCCTGTCGCCCGTTCGGGGGCAGGCGGACTGGATCGACGGGGACGTGACCGCCCACCCCATGGCCTGGGGCGGCTATGCGGTTCCGACGGGCCAAGGCATGCTGTTCGGCGCGACCCATGATCGAGGCGACACCGACACGGCGCCGCGCAATGACGACAGCGCGCGAAATCTGGCGACCCTGGAAGCGCGCCTGCCGGCGTTGGCTAAGCGCATCGCGGCGGCTGGGCCAATCCAGAGCCGCGCCGCGATCCGCGCCACGACGCCGGATCGACTGCCTGTGGCGGGCGCCCTCGACGACGGCCTCTATGTGCTCGGCGGTCTGGGGTCGCGCGGCTTTTGCGTCGCGCCCTTGCTGGGTGAGCATATCGCCGCCCTCATCCTTGATCAGCCCTCGCCCCTGCCGCGCGATCTGGCGTCGCGCGTGTCGCCCCGTCGGTCTTCGGTTCTGGCGGACGCCCTTGCATCGTCTTCGCCCACGGGCGCAGGATGAAGCGGGGGCCTGTTCAGGAGTTGATTATGCATCGTCTCATTCTGTCGTCTGTGGCTCTCCTCGTACTGTCGGCCTGTGCGCCGTCGCCGGGCGTGACGACGGCCAGCCGCGCCGACGCCGGCCAGTGTTTCCGACCCAATCTGGTGCGCAACTTCACCGCGCCGAACGACCAGACCCTGTATGTCCGCACAGCCGACGCCGGGGTGTTTCAGATCGAGACCCCCTTCTGTCGCGACATGACCCGCGCCTTGTCGATCGCGCTGGAACCTGTCGCCGGATCCAGCCGCCTGTGTCCCGGCGATCAGGCCGCCTTGCTCACCCCAGCGACGGGCCCTCAACCGTGCCGCGTGCGCATCGCCAGGAAGCTGACGACCACCGAGATCGAGGCCCTGCCGTCTCGCGATCGGCCCTGATCGAAAACGCGTTCGGAGCCTTCGGGAGAGATTGAATTCTCGCGCGCGCGGGTATGAAATGGTCGCCTTGCCTGGGGAGGGAAGAGAATGATCAGAACAGTTGGCGTGGCGGCGATCATGGCGACGGCGGCGATCGCATCGCCATCGGCGGCTGAAAGCTGGGCCACGTTTTCACGCAGCGACACCACCGTCTATCTGGTGGATATCGATGCGCTGACGCCGGTGGACGGCGTGGCGACGACGCGGATGGCGCGGGTGCCCGCGCGCGGCGAGGCGACCAATCTCAGCCATGAAACCGAAGAGGTCATGGTGCGGTGTTCGGACGGCCAGTCGCGTTCGGGCGCGACGGTGACCTATGGCGCGGACGGGGCGGAAACCGATCGCTATTCCGAGGACACGCCGTGGGAAGCGACACCGGCCGGCGGCATTTATGGCGCAATCAAATCCTTCGCCTGCGAGGACATGCGTCCCCAGACGGCGGCCTTCCCGACCATCCAGGCCTTCATCGCGGGCGGACGCGGCCAGTAGGCCGCGCCCTTTCGCCATCAGACGTCGATGGCGGCGTCCAGGGCGTTGTCCTGGATGAACTCGCGCCGGGGTTCGACCACGTCGCCCATCAGTTTGGCGAACAGGTCGTTGGCGTCTTCCTCGTGCTCGACCGAGACCTGCAGCAGGGTGCGGGCGTTGACGTCCAGCGTCGTCTCCCAAAGCTGCTCGGGGTTCATCTCGCCCAGGCCCTTGTAGCGCTGGATCGACAGACCCTTCTTGCCGGCGTCCAGCACGGCGGTCAGCAGGTCCAGCGGCCCACGAATGGTCGTCGACTTGTCCTTGCGGCGATAGGTGGCCGGGGCGCTGAAGACGCCGTCAAAGGCGCCGGAGCGTTCGGCCAGACGACGGGCGTCCAGCGAACGGATCAGGGTCTCCTCCAGCACGATCGTTTCCTGCACCGCGCGACGGGTGCGGCTGAAGACCACGGCGCCCTGTTCGCCCGGCGCGCCCGTCCACTCCCCATCGCCCTCTTCGGCATAGAGGTTCAGGCGCACGGCGGCGGCGGCCGAGGCGGCGGCCATGTCGGCGGTGTCGGCGAACAGGCCGGCAAGCGCCGCCTGTTCGATGGCGAAGGCGGGCGCGCGCTGGCTGAGGCGATCGACGCCGGCGCTGAAGGCCTTGGCCTCGCGCACCAGCGATTGCAGGTCCAGACCCAGGCGACGCTCGCCGGTGGACAGATCCAACTCGGCCTCTGATGAGCCTTCCTCGATCAGATAGGCGTCCATCTCGGCCTGATCCTTGAGGTAGCGCGACTGCTTGCCCTTGGAGACCTTATAAAGCGGCGGCTGGGCGATATAGACGTGGCCGCGCGTGATCAGCTCCGGCATCTGGCGATAGAAGAAGGTCAGCAGCAGGGTTCGGATGTGGGCGCCGTCGACGTCGGCGTCCGCCATCAGGATGATCTTGTGGTAGCGCAGCTTGTCGGCGTTGAAGTCGTCGCGGCCGATGCCGGTGCCCAGCGCCAGGATCAGCGTCCCGATCAGATCCGACGACAGCATCCGGTCAAAGCGTGCGCGTTCGACGTTCAGGATCTTGCCGCGCAGGGGCAGGACGGCCTGGTTCTCGCGGTTGCGCGCCTGTTTGGCCGAGCCGCCGGCGGAATCGCCCTCGACGATGAACAGTTCGGACTTGGCGGGATCGCGCTCCTGGCAGTCGGCCAGCTTGCCCGGCAGGCTCGAGATTTCCAGCGCGGACTTGCGCCGGGTCAGGTCGCGGGCCTTGCGGGCGGCCTCACGCGCCGAGGCCGCCTCGATGATCTTGGCCACGATCTGCTTGGCCTCGACCGGATGTTCCTCGAACCAGGTCGACAGGCCTTCCGAGCACAGGCTTTCGACGGCCGGACGCACTTCGGAGGAGACCAGCTTGTCCTTGGTCTGAGAGCTGAACTTGGGATCCGGCACCTTGACCGACAGGACGCACGTCAGGCCCTCGCGCGCGTCCTCGCCGGTGACGGAAACCTTCTCCTTCTTGCCGGCGCCCGAGCTCTCGATATAGCCGCCCATGACGCGCGTCAGGCTGGCGCGGAAGGCCGACAGGTGGGTGCCTCCATCCCGCTGGGGGATGTTGTTGGTGAAGCACAGCATGGTCTCGTGGTAGCTGTCGTTCCACCACAGGGCGAGATCCAGTTCGATCCCTTCCTTCTTGCCGCGAATGACGATGACGTCCTTCAGGATCGGCGTCTTGGACTTGTCGAGGTGCCGCACGAAGGCCTCGACCCCGCCCTCGTAGTGCAGGATCATCTCGACCGGCTCGGCGTGGCGCTGGTCGGCCAGCTTGATGACCACGCCCGAGTTCAGGAAGGCCAGTTCGCGCAGACGGTGCTCCAGCGTCTTCAGATCGAAGTCGATGTGGCTGAAGGTCGTAACGGATGGGAAGAAGGTGACCTCGGTCCCACTCAGCGGCTTGCCGGTATCCTCGCGGATCGGCGCAACGCCCGTGACTTCCAGCGACTTGACCGTGTCGCCCCGCTCAAACCGCATCTCGTGCTGCTTGCCGTCGCGATAGATCTTCAGTTGCAGCCAGTCGGACAGGGCGTTGACCACCGACACGCCCACGCCGTGCAGACCGCCGGAGACTTTATAGGAGTTCTGGTCGAACTTACCGCCGGCGTGCAGCTGGGTCATGATGACTTCGGCGGCGGATACGCCTTCCTCGGCGTGGATGTCGGTGGGGATGCCGCGCCCGTTGTCGGTTACGGTGACCGAGCCGTCGCTGTTCAGGATGACCTGGACCAGATCGGCGTGGCCGGCCAGAGCCTCGTCGATCGCGTTGTCGACCACCTCATAGACCATGTGGTGCAGGCCCGAGCCGTCGTCGGTGTCGCCGATATACATGCCAGGACGCTTGCGAACGGCGTCCAGGCCTTTGAGAACCTTGATGGAATCGGCGCCGTATTCGGGCAGGTCGGCAATCGGATCGGTCATGAAGTCATTGGCTCTGAAGTCCCGACCGGGACGGGGATGGAGCGCCGGATCCGGCGCTCGAATCGACGGCGGGATCGCACCGCGCCGAAGCCCGCAACATATAGGAAATTCCGGCGAAAAAGCGAGGAATTCCGCGATTGAAGTCTAGTCGGTTTCCAGCGCGCCGCCGGCCACGCGGACGAACTGGGCGCGGCCTTCCAGACCGGCGAACAGGTCGCGTTCGGTGCCGGTCATGAAGGCTTGAAGATCCAGTGCCGTGATCTCGTCGAACAGGGCCGTGCGGCGCGCTTCATCGAGGTGGGCGGGGGCTTCGTCCAGCAGAAGGATCGGGCGTGCGGCGTGATCGGAAAGTCGCGCGATCTGGGCCAGGATCAGGTTCAGGACCAGGGCTTTTTGCTCGCCCGAAGAGCCCTCGGCCGCGGGGCGCTGTTTCTCGCGGTGAAGCGCGGTCAGGTCGGTGCGGTGCGGCCCGAACAGCGAGCGTCCGGCGGCGCCGTCGCGGATGCGAGCCTTGGCCAGGCCCTCGCGGATCGCGGCGGCGATCTCGTCCTCCTCGGCGCCCGCTTCGGCCATCTGTTCGGCGGCGCCGTCCAGACCCAGGTCGGCCTGGGGGAAGGGACGATCGCTGCGGGCGTCGATGGCGGCCTGAAGCGCGTGCAGGGCGGCGACGCGGGCGAGGGCGGCGCGGGCTCCGGCCTCGCCCAGCCGAACCTCCAAGGCGTCCAGCCAGACGGGGTCGGCCTCACGCCCGTCCTGGGCGTCGTTCAGCAGGCGCAGCCGCTCGCGAAGAGCCTTTTCGTAGGCGGAGACGCTGGCGGCGTGATCGGGATCGGCGGCGAAGACCAGCCGGTCGAAGAACTTCAACCGCTCGGCGCGCGCGTCCGAGAACAGCCGGTCCTGTTCCGGCGTGGCCCAGACGGGACGCAGATAGTCGAGCAGCCGCCCCGGCTGGGCCGTCTCGCCGTCGATCCGCACGATGCGCCGCGCGGCGCCCGCCGCCTGAACGCCAGTGCCCAGCCGTGTTTCGTCGTCCAGTTCGACCATGACGGCCCAGGCGCGTCCGGTCGGCTCGCCCGGCTCGCGCCGACCCATCTCGGCGGCGGTGGCGCCCCGCAGCCCCTTACCGGGGGTCAGCAGGCTGATCGCCTCCAAAAGATTGGTCTTTCCCGCTCCGTTCGGCCCATGCAGCACGACAGGCCCGGAGGTCATCTCCAGCCGCGCACCCGCATAGGAGCGGAAGTCGGTGAGGGTGAGTGAGCGGAACAAGGTCTTCCGATCAGTCGGCGCCGTATCGACGACGCCATTCTTCGAACATATCGCGAAGGTCGTGCACGGAACCCTGCCAGCCCATGCCTAGCGACGCATCCATATCGAGCGATGGCTTTTGCCAGCTTTCGACCTCGGTCACGCCGGGTCGATAACGCCAGCCGACATGCTCGCGCTTACTGTTCGAGTCTTGAGCGATTCCGAAGGCTTCGACGTCTCTCCAGCGGATAAATCTGACCCCTGCTTCATCACGAATGGTGAAGCCTGATGGGACCAAGACGATGGTCGGCTTCAAAATAAAACGGCGTGTCAGAAGATAGCCGACATAGCCGAACCAGAGCGCCATCGCGGCATACAACAAGGCGACCAGCCAGAACGACCAGTTGCCTGCCAAACTCGTCCACAACCTCAGCGCCCGGCCGCTTGGGGCCGCCAGAGCCGTGACCCAGATCGGGAAGGCGAATAGCGAGAAGAAGCAGCACCAAATCCCTATGAGGGGAACAACCGCTTTTCGTGCGTCTGCGCTCACTGTCAAAATTGACGGAAGGTGGGGGCGATCCTGACGAATGTCGGAGGACGTCACGCCTCGCTCTCCTGGTGAAAAAGCGGTGGCGGAATGGCGCGATCTCCACGCCTCCAACGCGATACAGACGGCCTCCGGGCCGCCCTGCCAGCCTCGACCGAAATCGCCGTCCATCGTCGTCGCGGCCGAACTCTTCACGCGCGGTTCGTCATGGCCATCGCCGCTGTAGTCCCATCCGACCACGCCCTCTTGGCCCAGTACGGGGGTTTCTACACGGAACGTGCTCACTCGTTCCCAATTCAGAAAATGCTTCCGGCCGTTGATCCGAAAACGGAGGTCGCGATCATTGGGGACGATATAGTCTCCCCAGAACAGTGATCGTATCGCTTCGCCGCATAGCGCGAGCAAGACCAAACCTGGCGCACCGATTACGAACGCATCGAAAACAGAAGCCGTCAGAGAGCGTGGGAATTTTTCAAGGTCGTCAAGGCTGGAAAGCCAAGCAAAAACACCGACGTAGGCGCCAAGACCCAGGAATGAGGTCACGAGTGGAGTCCAAACTCTCCACCTCGTTTTTTTGATCACCGTTCCGCCATTCCCATGGCTATCAGACACGCAGCGGCATCAGCACATACTGAACGCCCGGATCGCCCGGATCGAGCACCAGGGTCGGGGAGGCCGGGTCGGCGAAGCGGAAGGCGGCGTTTTCGCCGGTGATCTGGCCGGCGACGTCCAGCAGGTAGCGGGCGTTGAAGCCGATCTCGAACGGTTCGTCGGAATAGCCGATCTCGACCTCTTCTTCGGCCTGTCCGGCTTCCATGTTGCGCACGGTCAGCTTCACCCGGTCGTTGTCGAACGCCAGTTTCACCGAACGGCTCTTCTCGGCCGAGATGGTGGCGACGCGGTCGACGGCCTTGGCGAACAGGGCGTTGTCGATGTCGGCCTGTTTGTCGTTGCCGCGCGGGATCACGCGCAGATAGTCGGGGAAGGCGCCGTCGATGACCTTGGACGTCAGGGACGCCTCGCCCATCTGGAAGCGGATTTTCTGGGCCGAGACGGTGACCTCCACCGCGCCGCCGGCGTCGTCCAGCAGGCGACGGACCTGGTCCACCGTCTTGCGCGGCACGATGACGCCAGGGCCGCCGGCCGCACCCTCGGGCGCCGGGGTCTCGGCCAAGGCCAGGCGGTGGCCGTCGGTGGCGACGGCGCGCAACAGCGGAATGCCGGCCTCGGCGACCGTATGCAGATAAAGGCCGTTCAGATAGTAGCGCGTTTCCTCGGTCGAGACCGCGAACCGGGTCTTGTCGATCAGGCGGGCCAGATCCTCCTTGGGCAGGACATAGGAGGCGCCGGCGCTGTCGGTGGACATGACGGGGAAGTCGCCCGCCGGCAGGACCGGCAGGTTGAAGCGCGACCGGCCGGCCGAGACGACCAGGCGAGGATCGTCGCCCGAGTACAGCAGCGAGACCTCGGCCCCTTCCGGCAGCTTGCGCACGATTTCGTACAGGGTGTGGGCGGGGGCCGTGATCTGACCCTCGACCTGAACCTGGGCTTCGGCCTCGTCCACCATTTCCATGTCCAGATCGGTGGCGGCGAAGGCCAGCCGGTCGCGGCCTGCGCTCAGCAGGACGTTGGACAGGATCGGAATGGTGTTTCGACGTTCGACGACGCTCTGCACGTGGCCCAGGGCCTTCAGGAGCGCGGATCGTTCGATGGTCAGCTGCATGTCGTCTCGCCCGGCGCGGCCGACTCGCAAGGCGGCTGCGGTTAAGTGACCTGGGACACTAGCGGATTGCGCGGCGGGAGCAACGGGTCAGACCCGCTGCTCCACAGCTTCAGCCCCGCAGCTTGCGCGTCAGGGCCTCGACGTCGCGGGCGATCTGATCGTCCTGCGGCATCAGCTCCTCGATCTTGCGCACGCCGTGCAGGACCGTGGTGTGGTCGCGCCCGCCGAAACGACGGCCGATGTCGGGGTAGGAGCGGGTCGTGTGCTGCTTGCACAGATACATGGCGATCTGGCGCGGGCGAGCGACCGAACGGGTGCGGCGCTCGCTCAGCAGGTCGGCCTGTTTCATGTTGAAGTGGTCGGCGACCGTCTTCTGGATCTCGTCCACTGTGATGCGGCGCTCGGGACCGCCACGCATGGCCATGCCCAACAGGGTCGAGGCTTCGTCCACCGAAACCGACGACAGGCGCGCGCCCGCAGCGGCGGCCAGGGTGTTCACGGCGCCCTCAAGCTCGCGCATCGAGCCGGGGGTGCGGTCCACCAGCTGGGCCAGGACCTCCGGGTTGGCTTCGCCCTGGACGACGCCCAGGGCTGACAGGGCCTTCAGACGGTTCTGGGCCACGGCGATCTTCAGCTCGCGGTCGCCCGCCTCGACCGGGCAGGTCAGGCCGGCGGCGAGGTGGCTGCGCAGGCGCGGCTCGACCTCGGTCAGGGCCATGGGCGCACGGTCGGCCGAGAAGACGATGCGTTTGCCGTCCTCGATCAGGGCGGTCAGGGTCGAGAGCAGTTCTTCCTGGGTCGAGGTCTTGCCGCCCACGAACTGGACGTCGTCCAGCAGCAGCATGTCGGCCGAGCGCAGGCTTTCCTTGAAGGCGGCGGTCGAGCGGTCCTGCATCGCCTTGACGAAGGTGGACAGGAAGCGTTCGGCGGTCAGATAGACGACCTTGGCCTCGGGACGCAGACGCTGGGCCTCCCAGGCGATGGCGTTCAGCAGATGGGTCTTGCCGTAACCGTAGGGGCCGCAGAAGAAGACGGGGTTGAAGTGACCGTCGGCCCAGCTGGCCACCTGTTTGGCGATGGCCAGGGCGAAGGCGTTGCCCTGACCCTCGACGAAGCTGTCGAACGTCAGGCGATCCTGCAGACCGGCGGCGCGTACGGCGCGGGCGCCGTCGGCGCTGATCGGAGCGGCGGGCGCCATCTGCGGCGTGGCGGCGAAGGCGGCCAGACGCGGGGCGGCGTCCACCACATTGCCCGGCATCACGGCCGAGGCCGGCGGGGCCGATCCCACTTCGGCGCGGCAGCGCACCTCCAGGCGGCGCGACAGACCGTCCAGGCCCAGCCACAGTTCGTTCATGCGACGCAGGGCGTTCTTGCGCACCCAGTCGCGGGCATAGGCGGTCGGGGTGACCAGGATCAGATGGCCGGCGTTGTCCAAGCGGACCGCCGACGGGGCGATATAGGAAGAGAAGGGACCATCGCCGATTTCAGCGCGCAGGCGCACGGACGCCTCGCTCCAGATGCGGTCCGGATCCGTCAGTCCCGACGTCTTCGTTCCGCCTGCCATCGCCGCTGCGCCCCCAACCATCTTTGCCCGCCCACCTTAGAAGAACCATTCCGACCTTCCGCGCTTCAGGGCGATGGTTCAGGGACGACTTCTCCTGCGCCGAAAAGCGATGCTTTTCGGACGGGGTCTAACCTCTGAACAGACATCTCCCGCCGACGCGAAACATAGGCCTCGCGCCGTCTTCATCCGTGCTGGGATGGAAGTGCGTTAGAGGCCAAAACTTACGCCGCGAGCCGGGTGGGTCAACGCTGATTCGTTGGTCGATTCGCAGTTAAATTGTTTGACTCCGTCAAACCCTGACACCGCTTGGAATTTCGGCCGGACCATGGCTCGACGACCGGTGTTTTCGGATTTGACAGTTAGCGACACAACGCAAAACGGCGAAGGAGCTTGCGCGCCTTCGCCGTTGATATTGCTTTATAATCCCACAACGAAACAGCGGCAGCTGCTCCGTCCGCTGTTGGATTAATTTTGGCTCAGGCGGCCGACAGCTTCTTCAGCTGGGCGGCCAGGCGCGAAACCTTGCGCGAGCCGGTGTTCTTGTGAACGACGCCCTTGGAGACGGCGCGCATCAGCTCGGACTGGGCCTCGATGAAGGCGGTCTTGGCGACGGCGGCGTCGCCGCCGGCCAGAGCTTCCTGGAACTTGCGCAGATAGGTGCGGACGCGCGAACGGCGCGCCTTGTTCACTTCGGTACGCGCTTCGATCTTGCGGATCGCCTTGCGGGCGCCGGGGTTGTTGGCCATGTCAAACCTTCGAACGGAAAACGCCGCGGAGCACACGTCCACGGCGCGGAAATCTCAAGAGGGCGGGCCTATAGCCGAAAGCCCGGAGGCGGTCAACGCGGAGTCTTCATCGCTGGACTCCGAGGTTGGGCCAGGACGCCGGTTTGAGCGCGCCTTGCGCGCTATCATCCAAACGCAACCCAACAGACTTTAACGCGCTTTAGCGGACTTTCCGTCGCAGGTTTTTGCGTTTTGTCGAAAGTGCGCAACGCTTTCACTTTGTTCATGAATTGTGTCGTTTTACGGCCATGTTTGTCCCGTCCTGACAAGGGCTGAAATCATCTCCCGGATCGTCGTTCCATGACCCAGACCGCGCTTCTCCTGCTTGCGCTGGCCCCCGCCGCCGGTGTCGTCCAGCCTGTTCAGGCCCAAACAAATGAGGCTCAACCTGTAGAAGCGCAGGCGCAGGTCCAGCAGGAGGAGCCGACGGTGGTTCTGCCGGATGTGGAGGTGACGGCGGCGCGGCGCGGGGTGGCCCTGGGCGGGCAGGAACCGATCGTCTCCTACGACACCGCCCAGATCCAGGCGTTCGGCGCGACCAACATCGGCGAACTGATCACCCTGCTGGAGGCCCAGACCCGCAGCGCGCGCGGCGGGTCTCCGGTCTTCCTGGTCAACGGACGGCGTATCTCGGGCTTCCGCGAGATCCGCGGCATTCCGCCCGAGGCTATCGAGCGCTTCGACGTCCTGCCGGAAGAGACCGCGCTGTCCTATGGCTACAGCGCCAATCAGCGGGTGGTGAACATCGTGCTGAAGGCGGACTTCAAGTCCCTGACCGCCTCGGTCAACGTCAGCCGGCCTGAGCAGGGCGGTCGCACGACCACGGCCAGCGAGAACAACGTCCTGCGCATCGCCGGCTCCGACCGCTGGTCGGTCGACATCAACGGCACGACCTCCAACACCCTGTTCGAGACCGAGCGCGACATCGATCGCAGCACGACGGCCGGCGGCGACAGCGAACTGGCCAACGCCTATCGCACCCTGCTGCCCCAGACGGACGAGCTGTCGGTGTCGGGAACCTACAAGCACGACCTGAACGACAAGGTCGGTATGACGCTGAGCGGCAGCGTGGAGGACTCCAACAGCTTCAGCTATCAGGGCCTGCCTAATGTTCAGCTGACCGTGCCGGGGACCAATCCGTTTTCGCCGACCGGTCAGGACGCGACCCTGTTCAGCTATCTGGATTTGCCCGGGGCTCTGACGCGCAAGACCGATACGCGCACCGCCGAACTGGGCACGGTGTTCGACGGCTATGTCGGCGACTGGCGCTGGACGGCGACGGGGGAATACAGCCGCGTCGAGACCGACACCACGACGGGGCGAGGCGTGAATGCGACGGCGTTGCGGGCCCTGATCGCGGGCGATCTGACGGTCAATCCGTTCGGCGACCTGACCGACCAGGCCATCGTCAATCCGCGCGACACCGCCAACTCGGTCGCCCAGACGGCGACGGCGGAACTGGTGTTGAACGGGCGTCCCTATGAACTGCCGGCCGGCGACATCACCTCGACCTTCAAGGTCGGGGCCGGTTATCAGTCGCTGGATTCCGAGAGCCTGCGGTTCTCCGAGAGCCTGGGTTCAAGTGTCGCCGTGGATCGGTCGCAGTCGCGCAACTCGGGCAGCGTGCAGGCCAACTTCGATCTGCCGATCTCCAACGTCGAGCGCGGCGTCCTGCCCAAGATCGGCGATCTGTCGGCCAATCTGAACCTGGCCTATCAGGAGCTGTCCGACTTCGGCGGCGTGTCCTCGGTCGGGGCCGGGCTGAACTGGTCGCCGGTCGAGCGTCTGTCCTTCTCCTCCAACTATTCCGATGAGGGCAAGGCCCCGACGGTCCAGCAGCTGAACGACCCGACAGTATCGACGCCGAATACGCCGGTCTTCGACTTCCGCACCGGCCAGACCGTCGAGATCAACCGGATTACCGGCGGCGATCCCAATCTGCAGGCCGAGGATCGGCGCATCCTGAAGCTGGGCATGAACTGGCAGCCGGTGTCGGACAAGGATTTCCGCCTGAACCTGGCCTACACCCGCACCGAGGCGGACAATGAAATCTCCAGCTTCCCGGCCATCACGCCGGATTTGGAAGCGGCCCTGCCGGATCGGTTCGTTCGCGATGCGGAGGGCAATCTGGTGTCCATCGACGCCCGTCCGCTGAACTTCTTCAAGCGCGAGCAGCAGGACGTTCAATGGGGCTTCAACTTCTCGCGCCCGTTCGGCAAGCCGAACCCCGCAGCGGCGGGCGGTCGTGGGCCGGGCGGACGCGGCGGTCCGGGCGGCGGCGGCATGATGATGATGGGCGGACCGGGCGGCCCCGGCGGCCCCGGCGGCGGCGGGCGGATGCGCGGGGGACGTGGATCGGGAATGCAGCCCGGCCAAGGCATCTTCAACCTGTCGCTGACCCACACCTGGCGCGTCCAGGACGAGGTCACCATCCGCGACGGTCTGGCGCCGCTGGATCTGCTGGACGGCGATTCCATCTCCGGCTCGGGCGGTCAGTCGCGTCATGAGGTCCAGCTTCAGACCGGCCTATCCAGAAACGGCGTGGGCGCCTTCGTCAACGCCAACTGGCGCTCGGGCACGACGGTTAATGGCGACGCGCTGGGTTCGCCCGATCTGGACTTCTCGGGGCGGACCACGGTCAATCTGTTCGCCTTCGCCGACCTGACCCAACGCACGTCGTGGGTCGAGCGCTTCCCGATCCTGAAGGGAACGCGGATCGGCTTCGGCGTTCAGAACATCTTTGACGACCGCGTCTCGGTGACCAGCAGCGACGGTCAGACGCCGGTCAACTATCAGCGCGACTACCTGGACCCGCAGGGGCGCGTCTTCCGCATCAATCTGCGCAAGATCCTTTTCTAGAGGATCAGGGCCAGACGGTCGCCAGGGCGATCATCACGACGGCGGCGGCGAGCGCCAGGGGAAAGAAAAAACGGTCGGACATCGATCCGACCGTTACCCCGACCCGCGCGGCGCGACAAGCGATGCCGAGGCCCGCGAGCCTTGACCGACTTCGGAGGGCGTCCTACCCCGAAAGGCCGTATTTCGAAGGACCGACCGAATGCCGCGCCTGATCCTGCTCCGCCACGGCCAGAGCCAGTGGAACCTCGAGAACCGCTTCACCGGCTGGGTCGATGTCGATCTGACGGCGGAGGGGGAGGCCCAGGCGCGTCGCGGCGGGAAATTGATCGCCGAGGCCGGGTTCAAGCCGGCGGTGATGTTCACCTCGGTCCTGACGCGCGCCCAGCGCACCGGCGCCCTGGCGTTGCAGTCGGCCGGCCTGACCGATGTGCCGGTGATCGAGGACTGGCGGCTGAACGAGCGGCACTATGGCGGTCTGACGGGTCTGAACAAGGCCGAGACGGCCCAGAAGCACGGCGAGGACCAGGTCAAGATCTGGCGCCGCAGCTACGACGTGCCGCCGCCTCCGCTGGCGCCCGGCGGCGAGTTCGATTTTAACGCCGACCCCCGCTACGCCGGCAAGGCCATTCCCGACACCGAAAGCCTGAAGACCACGCTGGACCGGGTGAAGCCCTATTGGGACACCGAGATCGCGCCGCGCCTGAAGGCGGGCGAGGACGTGCTGATCGCCGCCCACGGCAACTCCCTGCGCGCCATCGTCAAATTGCTGTTCAACGTGCCGGACGATCAGATCGTCGGCGTTGAAATCCCGACCGGCAATCCGCTGGAGATCGAACTGAATGCGGATCTGAAGCCCACCGCCGCCCGCTACCTCGACGCCGCTCGCGCCGAGACATTGCCGACCGCATCATGAGCTGGAGCGAAGCCGACCAGGCCTTCATGGCCCAGGCGATCGACCTGGCGACCGGCCGCATGGGCGAGACCTGGCCCAATCCGGCGGTCGGCTGCGTCATCGTCAAGGACGGCCGGGTCATCGCCCAGGCCGCCACCGCGCCGGGCGGTCGTCCCCATGCCGAGGAGCAGGCCGTGCCCGCCGCCGGCGCGGATGTCGTCGGTTCGACCGTCTATGTCACGCTGGAACCGTGCGGCGCGCGGTCGTCGGGCCGCAAGTCCTGCGCCCACTTCCTGACCGAGGCGGGCGTGGCGCGGGTCGTGATCGCCTGTATGGACCCGTCGCCGTTTGCGGCCGGGCGCGGCACCGAGCGCCTGCGCGCGCAAGGGCTGACGGTCGAGACCGGCCTGATGTGCGAAGAGGGCGCGGCCCTGTGCGAAGGCTTCCTGCACCGGCTGGAAACCGGCCGCCCGATGGTGCGCATCAGCGAGGACGGCGCCGGGTTCGATGGCCGGTTCGTCGCCTCGCCCAAGGCCGATCTGGTCACCGAGCTGAAGCGACTGGGCGAAGCGGGCTACACGCGCCTGTGGACCGGGCCGGGGGAACTGGCCGAGGCCCTTCAGGCCCAGGGGCTGCTGACCGTCTGAGGCGGCTTCGCCGTTCAAAGGTTTCTTAAGTCAGGGCGCGTAATGTGCCCCGATGGCCCTCGCCGCTGAACCCCTCGTGAGAAAGCGCCTGACGCAGGCGGAACTGGACGTCATCTGCGCCCGGCACGACCGGCTGTTCCAGGCCCGACCCGGCGGCGCGCGCGCCGTCTTCGCCTGGATGGACCTGTCGGGCCTCAGCCTGAAGGGCCGCAATCTGGCCGACGCCGATTTCGCCGCCGCCTGTCTGGAAGGCTGCGATCTGACCGGGGCCAAGCTGGACAACGCCAACTTCTTCGGCGCGGACATGCAGGATGCCATCCTGGCCGAGACCAGCCTGCGGCGCTCCGACCTGCGCGGCGCCTGCCTGCGCGGGGCGGACCTGTCGGGGGCCGATCTGTTCGAGGCCGATCTGCGCGAAGGCACCATCGCCGCCGCCGACGCCAGACTGGGCTTCAAGGTCATCGAACCGCGCCACCGCGACGAGACCGAGGCCAGCGGGGCCTGCTTGGCCGGCGCCAATCTTCAACGCTCCAAGATGGCCGGCGTCATCGCCGTGAAGGCCGACTTCTCCGGCGCGGTGATGAAGGACTGCAAGCTGGTGCGGGCCAATCTTAAACAAGCGGATTTTCGCGGGGCCGACCTCGCCGGCGCCGATCTGTCAGGGGCGGACCTGTCGGGCGCGGACCTGCGCGACGCCATCCTTGTAGGCTGCAAGACGACCATGTGGCGCGCCGACGGCGCCGACATGCAGGGCGCCCTGACCGACAACAAGTCGTCCTGCGAATCCGTGGAAAAGATGCCTGCCGCCGAGATGCTGCGCGAACATGCGCGCTGGTGCGAGACCGGCGGCGCGGAAGGGCAGCCGTCGGTCTTCAACGGCGTCGATCTGCGTCCGCTGAAATCGATCACAGGGCTGAACCTGACCGCCCTGTCGGCCAAGGGCGCGGTCTTCTACGGCCTGGATATGGAAGGGGTGCAGTTGCAGGGCGCCCAGCTCGACAACGCCGACCTGCGCTCCGCCAAGCTGCGGCGCGCCGACCTGCGCGGGGCGCGCCTGCGAGGCGCGCGACTGAACGGCGCGGACATGCGCGAGGCGCAACTGGGGCCCCTTCTGATCGCGGCCGACCGGCTGATGCCCGCCGATCTGACGGGCGCCGTGCTTCGCGGCGCGGACCTGTCGGGCGCCGACCTGAAGCGCGCCGTCCTGGCCGGCGCCGATCTGGGCCGTGCAACGCTGCACGGCGCCCAGACCCGTCAGGCCGACCTGACCGACGCCAATCTGGCGGGTGTTCGCGGCCTGACCATCGATCAGGCCGCCTGAGGCCTTACGCCAGCGCCTTCAGCTGATCGACCAGATCGGTCTTTTCCCAGCTGAAACCGCCGTCCGCATCCGGCTCGCGGCCGAAATGGCCGTAGGCGGTCGTGCGGGCGTAGATGGGCTTGTTCAGGCCCAGGTGCTGGCGGATCGCACGCGGCGTGGCGCCGCCGATCAGGTCCAGGATCTTGTCTTCCAGCACCGCTTCGGAAATCTTGCCGGTGCCGTGCAGATCGACGTGGATCGACTGGGGCTTGGCCACGCCGATGGCGTAGGAGATCTGGATGGTGCAGCGGTCGGCCAGACCGGCGGCGACCACGTTCTTGGCCAGATAGCGGCAGGCATAGGCGGCCGAACGGTCCACCTTGGTCGGATCCTTGCCAGAGAAGGCGCCGCCGCCGTGGGGCGCCGCGCCGCCGTAGGTGTCGACGATGATCTTGCGGCCGGTCAGGCCGGCGTCGCCGTCCGGTCCGCCGATCTCGAAGATGCCGGTCGGGTTGATGTGCCAGACGGTGTTCTCGTCGGTGAAGCCTTCCGGCAGGACTTCAAGAATATAGGGTTTGACGATCTCGGCGACCTGTTCGGAGCTCAGCCCCTTGGCGTGCTGGGTCGACAGGACGATCGATGTGGCGCGGACCGGCTTGCCGTCCTCGTATGCGATCGTGACCTGGCTCTTGGCGTCGGGCTCGAGCTGCGAGCCGCCGGCGTGACGAACCTCGGCCAGGCGCTTCAGGATGTTGTGGCTGTACTGCAGGGTGGCCGGCATCAGCTCCGGCGTCTCGTTCGACGCATAGCCGAACATGATGCCCTGATCGCCTGCGCCCTCGTCCTTCTCATTGGTCGAATCGACGCCGACGGCGATGTCGGCCGACTGGGCGTGCAGGAAGCAGGAGTAGTCCGCCGTCTCCCAGTGGAAGCCCTCCTGCTCATAGCCGATGTCCTTGACCGCGGCGCGGACCAGCGGCTCCAGGCTGTCGATGATGCTCTGGGTGAAGGCCTCGTTCTGTTCCTTGGTGTTGCCTGGCTGGGTGGCGCGAACCTCGCCGGCCAGTACGATGCGCTGGGTCGTCACCAGGGTCTCGCACGCCACGCGCGCCTCAGGATCCTTGGCCAGGAAGGCGTCCACGACCGTGTCGGAGATGCGGTCCGCGACCTTGTCGGGGTGGCCTTCGGAAACGCTTTCCGAGGTGAAGAGGAAGGAAGAACGAGCGGCCAAGAGAGGCTCCTGTCAGTGTCAGACCGACAGACATATAAAGATATGCTTATATGTTCAAGCGATCTGACGCAGCGCCCAGCCGCCAGATACTGCTTTGCGGCGTAAGCATATCGGCTGACTCCCCCTCATTTTAGGGTAAACAGGCTTCAAGGGGGTCCCCATGCCAGATGGCCTGACGACGAGAGAAAGCGAATGCGTCCGCCTGGCCGGCCAAGGTCTGGAGGACAAGGAGATCGCTGCGCGCCTGCGTATCTCGCCGCGCACGGTCGGCAATCATCTGCATCGCGCCTACGCCAAGCTGGGCGTTTCGGACCGCAAACTGGCGGCCCGGCGACTGAGTATTGGCTACTCAGAGGCGTCGATACTCATTCCCGACGACGGCCCCCATACGCTCAATGATCCCACGTCGGCCGAACAGTCGGACGATGCGGTTTCCGACCCAACGACTTCCTGGCTTCTGCCCGCGCCTCCTCGGGGCGCTCTGGCGAGAGTAGGGATCATTGTTGCGGGGGCCGCCATCGCCCTTCTGTTCGCCATCGGGATCGTGACGGCGGGCATGGTGGTTCCATCCCTTTTCGACCGGCTTGCTCCCGCTGAAATGCGCTGACCAAACGGCTTATAGGAAGGTGAGCCAATGAAGAACATGCACGTCGGCGTCCGCGTGGCGCGGCAGGTCAGAACCGCAGAACACGCCGTCGATCAGGCGATGATCGAAGTCAGCCGCTTGGTTCAGACCGCGTTGGAAGGTCGGGTCGAGGCGCGTCTGGCGGCCGAGGTTGGACAGGAGGCGCTGGCCAATATGGTGCGCGGCCTAAGCCAACTGGCCGAGGTTCGTAGCGCCGTCATCGCCAGTCACTGCGAACTGGCCCAGGTCGCCGACGACCATCAGGTCGGTTGGCATATGGATGGCGCGCACGAAGACAACACGGTCAAACCCACTGGGTTCGCCCCGGTTCTCGCCGTCGCCGCTTGATCGCGGCCGTCGGAATGGGGTCGCCGCTGTCCTTGTTTCTGGCGTGTCTGACCTACGGCGTCATGGCCCTTCTGCTCTGGAAGGGCCGCATGCCGGAGCGGATCGCCCTGGTCGCTTTGGTCGTCCTCAACTGGGGCACGCCATTGGTCGATCACCTGTTCATCGGGCATTTCCGGTGGGGGGTGGCGATCCTGTCGGTGTCCATGTTCTGTCTGCTGGTCGGTCTGGCGCTCCGTTACGACCGATGGTGGCTACTTCTCGCGGCCGGCGCCCAGCTCATCGCTGTTTCGACCCATCTGGCCGGCATCGCCGGTTCTGACGCCCTGCTGTGGTCGATCGTATCGACCCGGATGGTCGTCTGGTTCGAGCTTCTGCTTCTCGCCCTCTTCGGCGTCTGGGAGGCCCAGTGCGCCCCCTACGCCCGTCCCAAATCAGCGCCCGCATCGATCCAGGCGCTGCAGAAAGTCTGAATGTCATGAACACCCAAACCACCCCCGCCTTCATGCCGCTCTTCCGCTCATGGCTGGAAACGGCCAACCTGGCGAAACAGGTCGGATCGTCATCGTTGTCCGCCAGCGGCGAGAACCTGCTCGTCGAACTGGATCTGGCGCCGATGGAAGCGGCGGAAACCACGCTTCTCGATCACGCTCCCACCTCGGCGGTCGAAGCGGTCTGCATGATCGAGATCATCCGCCAGAGCCTGTCCGACGCCGGCCGCTCGGACGGTCGCGATGCACGTGCGCTGGATGCCATCCAGTCGTGGTTGGCAGGCGCGGCTCTCGACGGAGCCGATCATCGCGATGAAGTTGAGCAGTTGCTGAAAAGCGCCAGCAACCGGGCCTGATCAGCCGCGCAGGCCCTTAGCCACGGTCAGAAGGGCGTCGCGTTGAGCGGCGTCCTTGATGCCGCGGAAAGCCGCCAGTAGTTCAGCGACGCCAGGGGCGGCCAAGGCCAACTCGTCGCCCTCGGCCGTTTCCAGTTCGCCCAGCAGGGCAGCGCCGGTCGATTTCAGCACCGAGGCGATCTGCAACAGACGGGCGGCCGAGACGCGGTTCACGCCCCGCTCGTACTTCTGGATCTGCTGAAAGGTCACGCCCGCGCCGGCGGCCAACTGCGCCTGAGTGATACGCAGTTCCTCACGACGGGTGCGGATGCGTCCGCCGATGGCGATGTCTACGGGATCAACTGCGTCGTTCATGTCGGCCTGCGGGCATAAATAATGCGGCGCCATGGCCCCAAAATACCGATCCCGTCAAGCCAAAGCTGCTCAGCTAGGGATTGCTACGTGCGCCATAGCTGACGATTCAACCTTGAGGATATATTTCGGCGCTCCAGACGTCGCCTCCAGCGCGAATCGCGCTCGGAGAAGTGGTGCCGCTTAGGTGACTCGAACACCTGACCCCATCATTACGAATTCGACGGAAGCAAATTTGCCAAATCCAGACGGCGCATAGCTTCTGGCACCATTTCGCTGACGGTAAAAGGCCCTTACCCATACACTACCCATTTTGGGTGACGTGACCCCCTGAAACTCCTCCAGGAATAGCTAGAGTCCGCCCAACGAAGGACGGACAGAATGAAGCGATCAAGGTTCACGGAAGAGCAAATCATCGGGATCTTGCGGGAGCAGGAGGCCGGTGTGGCGACGGCAG
>JANDKB010017612.1:0-49263 GCA_027944975.1 Acanthamoeba sp. SK_2022c | reverse complement strand
CTGCCGTCGCCACACCGGCCTCCTGCTCCCGCAAGATCCCGATGATTTGCTCTTCCGTGAACCTTGATCGCTTCATTCTGTCCGTCCTTCGTTGGGCGGACTCTAGCTATTCCTGGAGGAGTTTCAGGGGGTCACGTCACTGATTCGGTACGCCTAGCGTGATCGTCGAACCAGTCAAATCAGCCTTGAAGACGCCGTCGTCCGATTCCCACACAAGCGGCTCCAGAAGCGCCTTCCTTTCGGCGGCGTCCGTGATCAAGAGCAGAAGGTTTGCTTGGGCAGTTTGTGCAGCCTGAACAACAGCCTGCCATTTCGGATCGCCGAGTATGCGACGGGCATTCCAATCATCGTCGTCTGGACTTCTGTAGCGTTCCGCGAGCGCGTGAAATTCAGCCACGGCGGCGACTTCTGTCGCACTTACGTATCCTGCGGCACGCCTTTTTTCGTATGCATCATCTTGCGAAAGAAAGGCGTCGTCGAAGTAGCAGCACATGCATTCGACCAGTGAGAAGTGCGGATTGGTTTCATTTTTATCGAGCCAACGTCCTTCCTGAACATCACGGTCGGCAAACGCCTGAAGCGCACTCAACCAGACCAATCGCCAGTGTTGCCGATTGTTGTCGTCTGTCATTAGCCATTGCCCATAACTACTTCACTTAGGAAGTGCAGATTTCCGCGGTCCAGCATGCCAGTTGGCAGAGTTTTAGCTCCGCTCCAGGAACCGCAGCGCCGTCAGGACGTGCGTCTTCACGCCCAGCGGCAGGACCTTCTCGTTCGGCGAAAACTCCGGCGAATGGTTGGGCGCGGAGGTCGCGGGGTCGACGCCGTCGGGACTGGCGCCCAGGTGGTAGAAGACGCCGGGGATAACCTGCTGGAAATAGCTGAAGTCCTCGGCCACGGTGGTCGGGGGCGTGGCGGGGTTGACGTTCCCCTCGCCGGCCGCCTCGGTCAAAACCGGGGCCAGCCAGGCGGACAGGCCGGGGTCGTTGAACACCAGGGCGGCGTTCTGTTTGACGCCGAACTCGGCGGTGGCGCCGTAGGCCTCGGCGACATGGTCGATGGCGGTCTCGGCGCGGGCGACCAGCGCGTCGCGCTGGGCCGTATCGAAGGTACGCAGCGTGCCGGACAGCGTCGCGCTGTCGGGGATGATGTTGTAGCGGACGCCGGCGTTGATCGTGGCGATGGTGAAGACGGTCGGGGTCGTGGTCGGATCGACCGTGCGCGCCGTCAGGGTGTTGACCGTCTCGACCACCTGGCCCGCCACCGCGATCACATCGACCCCGCGCCAGGGCCAGGCGCCGTGCGTCTGCTTGCCCTTCAGACGGATGTCCACGCGGTCGGAGGCGGCCATGAACCCCTCCGGCCGATAGAAGACGCTGCCCGGACGGCCCGGCACGACGTGCAGACCGAAGATGGCCTCGGGCTTGGGATCGTTCAGCGCCCCTTCGGCGATCATCAGGGCCGCCCCGCCCTTGGGCTCTCCCGGAGGCGCGCCCTCCTCGGCCGGCTGGAAGACGAAGACCACCGTGCCGGCGATCCGGTCCTTCATCCCCGCCAGCACCTCGGTCGCGCCCATCAGCATGGCCATATGCATATCGTGGCCGCAGGCGTGGGCCACCGGCACGGTGTTGCCCATATAGGTCCCGGTCGCGCTCGAGGCGAAGTCGAGGCCTGTCGCCTCCTGAACCGGCAGGGCGTCCATGTCGGCGCGCAGGGCCACCGTCCGACCCGGCCGTGCGCCGCGCAGCACGCCGATCACGCCCGTCTTGCCGACCCCGGCGCGAACCTCCAGCCCCAGCGACCGCAGATGATCGGCGATCACGCCAGCCGAGCGGGTCTCGACGAACCCCAGTTCGGGATGCTGGTGGAAGTCGCGCCGCCACGCGACGACCTCTGGCAGGACGCGCTGCACGGCGGCGTCCACGCTGGCCGTATCGACCTGAGCCTGAGCGGCGCCGGCGGCGAGCAACAGCGCCAGTGTGGAGGCGGCGAACAATCGGCGCATGTGAAGGTCCCGTGAAATTTTCAGCCCGACAACAGGTGACGGCGCCGCACCCGCTTGTGCAAGCCGTCGCGAACGCCGATTTCTGTCCGCATGGGTGAGAAGGCCTTCAAGAGCGCAAAGACCGAATGGCGCGACGTCGTTCTGGTCTGCCGCAAATGTTCCAAAAAGCTGGACGGCGGCTTCGGCCCCGGCGGTGATCTGACGCTGAAGAAGGCGTTGCGAAAATATCTGCACCTGAAGAAGGGCAAACAGGGTCGCAAGGGCGAGCTGACGGTCGTCGGCGCCGACTGTTTCGACATCTGTCCAAAGGGCGCCGTCGTCGCCGTCAACACGGCCCAACCCAAGAAGCTGCTGATCATCCCGGCCGGCGCCGACCTGTTCGAGGTCAAGACGCGGCTGGGGCTGGACGACGGACGGCGGTTGAAGCGGATCGACGGGGCCGACTGAGACTCGGCGCCTTTCTTCCGTCGGCCAGCCGTGTCACAGCGAAATCATGGATGACACTCGCATCGAAAAACGCGTCGGCGTTCAAGCGACCTCGGACCGCATCTGGGATCTGGTCGCGGACCTGTCCGGCTGGGGCGTCTGGAACCCGATCGACAGGGACGTCTCGGGCGCCATCGCCTATGGCGGCCGCCTGAGCATGACCGAGGCGTGGCCGGACATGGCCGAACGCCAGTCGGCGGCCCAGGTGGTGGAATGGCAGCCGCGCGCACGGCTGGTCTGGGCCGAACGGCGCGGCTTCCTGTTCCAGAGCCTGCGCTACATCCAGATCGAGGAGCTTGCGCCCGGCAACTGCATCGTCGCTATCGGAATCCGCTTCTCGGGCATTCGCGGCGAGCTGTTCCATGACAAGCATCGCCCAGCGATCAAGGCCGCGTTCGAAAGCGCCGCCAATGGTCTGAAGGCGGCGGCGGAAGCTGCAGCGGCTTAGCCGCCCTTCATCATGTCCATGACGTTCAGGATCGCCGGTCCCAGAATGACGACGAACAGCACCGGCAGGAAGAACAGGATCATCGGCACGGTCAGCTTGGCCGGCAGGGCCGCCGCCTTCTTCTCCGCAGCGGACATGCGCAGTTCGCGATTTTCCTTGGCCATCACGCGCAGAGCGGTCGCCAGCGGCGTGCCATAGGTTTCGGCCTGCGTCATGGCGGTGGCCACGGACTTCACGCCCGGGTGGTTGGTGCGCTTGCCCAGGTTTTCATAGGCCATGCGACGGTCGGGCAGATAGGAAAGCTCGGCCGACAACAGCGACAGCTCCTCCGCCAGATCGATCGACGACGGCCCCATTTCCTGACTGACCTTAGCGATCGCCGCCTCGATGGACATGCCCGCTTCGACACAGATCAGCAACAGGTCCAGCGCATCCGGAAAAGCCTGCATGATCGAGGCGCGGCGCTTGTCGATCCGGTTCTTGAGATAGAGGTTCGGCGCATAGAAACCCGCAACCGCCGCCGCCATGGTCGCCGTCACCTTGTTCATCGTGGGCCAGTCCACGACCTTCAGAATGAACAGATAGAAGGCCGCCACCACCATGAAGATGAAGGGCGAGGCGAAGCGGAAGAAGTAGAAGGTCGTCAGCGGACGCGGCCCGCGATAACCGGCCTGCACCATCTGACCTGCGACCTTGGGATCCTCCAGCAGCTTGCTGAGGTTCAACCGATCCACTATCCGCTTCTTGAAGCCGTCATCGGTGTGACGCAGCGCCCCCTGACCGCCGGCCATGTTCGCCCGCGACCGGCGTTTCAGGTCGTCACGGCGTTCGGCGACGGCCTTCATCCGCTTGTCCAGCGCAACCCCGCCCGTCATCGACGACATCAGGGTGATGACGGTGGCGAACACCAGTACGCCCACGCCGATGCTGAGCAGGTTCTGCGGATCGGTGATGAAACGGATGAAGCTTTCCATGATCCCGGCCTCAGAACTTGAACGAGATCATGCGCTTCATCACGAAAATGCCGGTCGACATCAGCACAGCCGCGATGAGCAGGAGGAAGTTGCCGCGGAAGTCATTGAACAACGGCATCATGTAGCCGGGCGTCGTGAACATGACCATTGTCATGACCGCAGGCGGCAAAGAGGCGATGATGCCCGCCGAGGCGAGCGCTTCGGACGACAACGCCTTGATCTTCTCGCCCATCATGCGACGGGCGCGCAGCACGGCCGACAGGTTGCCCAGCGCCTCGGCCAGGTTGCCGCCGGTCTTCTGCTGGATGGCGATGACGATGGTGAAGAAGCGCAGTTCGGACGTCGGCATCCGGCCGTACATCTTCTCCAGCGCCTGCTCCAGGGTCAGGCCGACGCCCAAGCCCTCGACCAGCGTCTGAAACTCCGGTCCCAGCGGCGCCGGGCTCTCGCGGGCGATGATCTTGAAACATTCGTGGACCGGCAGGCCCGATTTGATGCCGCGCACGATCACGTCGACGGCGTTGGGGAACTCCAGCGAGAACTTCTTCATCCGCGACTTGCCGAGGAAGCCCACGATCCAGCGCGGCAGTCCCAGACCGAAGATCAGGGCGATGCCGATGACTACCAGGATCGGCAATCCGAAGATCAGCGCGCCCAGGCCGGTCACCAGCCCGACCACAGCCGAGATGATGTAGAAGGTCGTCACGCTCAGGCTCAGGCCTGCCTGTTTCAGGCGCGACGCCAGGGTCGTGCGCGCCTTGCGCTCGCGCCGGTCGGCGTCCTGCAACTGAACCAGGATCTGCTTGCGACGCGCCTCGGGCGTATTGGCGGCGGCCGCCTTGCGGGCGATCGCAGCGCTCTTCTTGGGTTCGCCCAGGCTTTGCGCGCGCTTGACGGCCTGAGCCGAGGAATCGTCTCCACCGACAAAGACCCAGCCCAGTCCGCCGATGGTGATGAAGGCCAGAACGGCGGCGAGAATCGGAAGCATCGTCCTACTCCGCCGCGTCCAGGGCGTCGGCCAGCTCGCGTTCCAGCCCGTAGTATCGGGCGCGGTCCCAGAAGCGGGGACGGGCGATGCCGGTCGAGCGGTGACGGCCGATGATCTTGCCGTTCTCGTCCTCGCCGGTGATGTCATAGACGAACAGGTCCTGCGTCACGATCACATCGCCTTCCAGGCCCACGACCTCGGTGATGTGGGTGATGCGGCGCGACCCATCGCGCAGGCGGGCGGCCTGGATGATGACGTCGACCGAGCCGACGATCATCTCGCGGATCGTCTTGGACGGCAGGCCGTAGCCGCCCATGGTGATCATGGACTCCATCCGGCTGATGGCTTCGCGCGGGCTGTTGGCGTGCAGCGTGCCCATCGAGCCGTCGTGGCCCGTGTTCATGGCCTGCAACAGGTCGAACGCCTCGGGTCCGCGCACCTCGCCGACGATGATCCGTTCGGGACGCATCCGCAGACAGTTCTTGACCAGATCCCGCATCGTGATCGTGCCCTGGCCTTCCAGGTTCGGCGGGCGGGTTTCCAGACGCACCACGTGCGGCTGCTGCAGTTGCAGCTCGGCGGCGTCCTCGCAGGTGATGACCCGTTCGGTCGGGTCGATGAAGGCCGTCAGGGTGTTCAGCAGGGTCGTCTTGCCCGAGCCGGTGCCGCCCGAGATGACCAGATTGCATCGCGACGCGCCGATGACGCCCAGCACGCGCGCGCCCTCGGGACTGATGGAGGCGTACTCCACCAGGTTCTTCATCGTCAGCTTGTCTTTCTTGAACTTCCGGATCGTCAGCGTCGGGCCGTCGATGGCCAGCGGCGGGGCGATGACGTTGACGCGCGATCCGTCCGGCAGACGGGCGTCGCAGATGGGGCTCGATTCATCCACGCGGCGGCCGACCTGGCTCACGATCCGCTGGCAGATATTCATCAGCTGGGTGTTGTCGCGGAAACGGACATTGGTCAGCTGGACCTTGCCCGCGACCTCGATGAAGACGCGGCCTGCGCCATTGACCATGATGTCGGCGATGTCGTCGCGGCTCAGGAGCGGCTCCAGCGGCCCATAGCCCAGGACGTCGTTGACGATGTCCTGAACCAGATGCTCCTGCTCGGCGACCGACATGGAGACGTTCTTGATCGCCACCAGTTCGGCGACGATGTCGCGGATCTCTTCCGACGCCGCCTTCTGGTCCAGATGCGCCAGCTGGGCCAGGTCGATGGTGTTCATCAACGCATTGAAGATCGTCGTCTTCGTGGCGTGATAATAGTCGCTCTGTTCGCGGACGATCTCGGCGACCGCCTGGGCCTTTTTCAGCTGTTCAAGACCCGCCGTGGCCTTCGGACCCGTGCCGGCGACATTGCCGGTGGGACGCGGAGCCTCAGGGGCAGGCTTGGGCTTGGGACGCGAAGCCAGCGCGTCCAGACGATCGACCGGCGCGGGCTGGGTCGGGGCAGACGCGCGGTCGAAGGCGTTAGCCGCCGGTTCCAGTTCCTCGTCGGCATAGGCAAAGGCCGATGCGTTGGTCGCCGCCGCCATCGGCGCGGCGGCCGCCTGCATGCTGAACACGGACACAGGTTCGCCGCCGGGCGCAGATGCCGGCGCGGGGGCCGTGGCCGGCCGCAGGGGCGCAGGGGCGGCGCCGGGCTGACCTGTGCGTTTGCCGAACATCCGTCAGCGCTTCTTGAACATATTGGCGAACAGGGATTTGGACGCCCCATCCGCCGGCTTGGTCTTCTCGGCCTTGCCCGCCTTCGCCGGCTTGGCCTTGGGTCCCGCCACCATCGGCAGTTCGCGCCGCGACACGATCTGGGCCAGGGTCTGGAAGGCTTCGGCCGACTTGGTCTTGGCCCCCGCGTCCAGGATCATCTGGCCGTTATTGGCGGCGGCGCCAAAAGTCTTGGCGTCGAACGGAATGATCAGGCTGGGGTGAACACCGAGCGCCGCACCGAAGTCCTTGGCCGGGATCTCGGGGCGACCCGGCACCCCGACCTGGTTCAGCACCAGGCGCGGCGGCGCGTCATTGGGGCGGCCCTGACGGATCAGGTCGATCATGTTCTTGGCGTTGCGCAGGGACGCCAGGTCCGGCGTCGCCACGACCACCACCTCGTCGGCGCTGATCAGGGTGCGGCGCATCCATGGCGACCATAGATGCGGAAGGTCCAGCACGACGAAGGGGGCCGTGGCGCGGATCTGGTTGGTGACCTCCTCGAACGCCTCGGTCGAGATGTCCCAGTCTGTGTCCAGGCTGGCGGGCGCCGCAAACAGGCTCAGCTTGTCAGTGCAGCGAACCATCATCCGGTCCAGCAGCGTCGAATCCAGCCGGTCGGGCTGGCCCAGGGCATCGGCGACTCCATTCAGCGGATCCTGATTGAAGTCCAGACCGGCGGTGCCGAACGGCAGGTCGTAGTCGACGATGACCGTATTGGCGCCGATCCGCTCGGAAATCGCATAGGCCGTGTTGTGTGCCACGGCCGAGGCCCCCGCCCCGCCCCGCGCGCCGACAAAGGCGATGGTGCGCCCAACGAAAGGCTGGGCCGGATCGTTGAACAGGCCGCCGATGGCCGCGATCAGCTGCAGCGGCTGTACCGGCGCGACCAGATATTCACTGACCCCGCGCCGCATCAGTTCGCGGAACAGGATGATGTCGTTCGTCGCGCCGATCACCACGACCTTGGTGCCGGCGTCGCACACCTCGGCCAGCTGATCGACTTCCCACAGCAGGGTCTGGGGGTCTTTCAGGCACTCGACGATGATCAGCGGCGGTGTCGGCTCGTGCTGATAGGTCTCGACGGCCGCAGCCACGCCGCCGACACGGATCTGGGTCGTGGCGCGCGACAGGCGGCGGTCCTGGGCCGCTCGCTCGGCCGAGGCGAGGGTGTCCTGGCGTTCGGCGAAGACATGGATGGCGATGCGCGGCACCGACACTTCGCCGATGTTGCTGGCCGGGGCCAGACCGGTGAAGGCCAGACCCGTGTCCATCAGACTGGCCTGCGCCTGGGCGACCACGTCACCGACCGGATTGAAGCCGGCGGCGTCGGGCGCATAGGCCGGGGCGGCCGGGACCGGCGCCAAGGGCGCAGCATGAAGCGGCGATTGGGGCTGAGGCGCCGCCCCGGCCGGCATCGCCGACGCCGCAGGCGTGAACTGAAGCGGGCTGCGCGGCGCGGCGACGTCGTCAACCGGAGGCGCGAACTCCATATCGACGTCGAACGCGTCGTCGAAGCTGTCGAACTCGCGGGGGGCGGGGGCTGTGCTCATGGTCAGTTCACCGCACGGGACACGGCGGTTTCCCGGATAAGGTCTTCACGCTCGGCCGACGTGGGCTTGCCGGCGCGATAGGCATCGAACACTACGGTCCGGCGCCCGGCGTCCGCCGGCGTCATGGCGCGTGGCCGCTGGATGTCGCGCGGATCTTCGATCTGGGCCGCCAGATTGGCCGTCACGGCGCATCCGAAGTTCGAAGCGGACTGATTGTCGCCGGTCCGGCTCAGATTGCCCCAGTTCGCGCCGCATCGCGGCACCACCGCACGGATCGTTTGATAGCCCACGACCACAGGCGCGCGCGGATCCGGCGCGGCGTAGCTGACCAAGGTGATGCGCTCCGGCGCGACGCCATAGGCCGCCAGGGCCGATTGAACGTCATAAGCGATTTTCAGGGCCACCGGATCGTTCCCGGCCGGGGCTTCGATGACCATCGGCACGGCGTCGACGTAGCGATAACGCCTGACCAACTCTCGCAGCGCGCCGTTCTGCGCTGGCGACAGGCCGCTGTCGTGAACCGCGAGGGCGATACGGTCCAAATCCGGCTCGACCTGAAGCTGATAGCGCGAGGTCGGCGTCAGCGGCGGCTCGCCGCCCAGGCTGGCGGGGCCGCCGACACAGGCGCCCAGCGCCAGGGCCGTGGTCGTCAGAAGCGTGGCAATCAGGGTGCGAGTCATGGATGTGCTCACTCGATCACATAGCCGACCGAACCGGCCGGGGGCGCATTCGGCAGCCCATAGACCTGGTTCAACTGGCCAAAGAGAATGGTCTGGCTGTCATCGGCGATCCGCAGGCCATCGGCCGGCGTCTGCATTCGCGACGGCGAGGTCGGGCTGACGATGTAGGGCTCGACGATGACAACCAGTTCAGTCTCGCCCATCAGATAGTCGCGTGACCGGAACAGCGAACCAAGCACCGGCAGGTTCGTGACGCCCGGAAGGGAGTCCACCGTCTGGCGGCTGTTTTCCTGAAGCAGTCCGGCGATCATCATCGATCCGCCCGAGGGAATCTCGATCGTGTTCTCGCTGCGGCGAACCGTCAGACCCGGCAGGGTGATCGACGAAGGCGTCCCCGCGCCAATCGTCAGGCCGCCTTGCGACGACAGTTCGGACACCTCGACCTTGACCTGCAGGCTGATGCGCCCTCCGGACAGAACCACCGGGCGGAACGACAGGCCCACCCCATAGGGTTTGTACTGGACGGTGATCTGACCCTGCGAATCGCGGCTGGCCGGCACCGGGAACTCGCCCCCGGCCAGGAAGCTTGCGGCTTCACCGTTGACCGAGGTCAGGTTCGGCTCGGCCAGGGTACGCAGCAGACCCACACGCTCGAAGGCCTTGAGGGTCGCCTCGCCTTTGTTGAGATTATCCGAACCTGGTCCCGTTCCGGGTTGCGCCGTGTCCCAGTTGGCCGCGTCCTCCGGGCCGTTGACGGTAAAGTTACAAAGCGTTCCGGCCGGGAACCCCACGCCGCAGGGGCGCTGCAACTGATAGTTCTTGGTCGTGTCGATCGACGTTCCGGCGCTGATGCCGCCCAGCAGAGCACCATTGACGCCCCATGTAGCGGCATTGCCCAGCAACCATTGAGCGTCGCCCAATCGGCCCAGCACCGCCGAAGTGTTGAAGCCCAGCTGCTTGATGACGTTGCGTTGAACCTCGACCACGCGGACCTTCAAGGTCACCTGATCCGAGCCCGGCACGGTGATCAGGTTCAGAACCTTTTCCGGCGCAGAAACGAAGGCGGCGGCGATGCGGCTGGCCTGCGTCGATTGCGCCGGGTTTTCAGCGACCCCGCTCAGGATGATGCTGTCGTTGACGGCCTCGGCCCTAACGCCGCCCCCTGGGATCATCCGATCCAGGGTATCCTGAAGCGCGCTGGTGCCGGCGTCCACCCGAACCCGCAGGCTCAGGATGGTGCGGCCCGCCGCATCCAAGAAGACGGCGTCGGTCTCACCCGGCGCGATGCCGATGACGGTGATGCGGCGCGGCGAGTGCAGCATGGCCTCGGCCACCTGCGGATTGGAGACGATCACGTCGCGGGCGTCGGCCGGCAGATCCACCGCGAACGAGGTGCCGCGCGGCAGGTTGATCAGACGCTGCGCCGCACCCGTCGATACAGCGGCGCGGGTTTGGGCGACGCCGACAGGCGCGGCGGCCAGGGTGGCGAGCAGCGCGCAGGTTGCGGCGGCGGCGGCCTTGCGCATCTTGGGTCGGCGCATCGGTTGAGTTCTCATGGCACGGCCACCACTTCGGGCGCGCCGCCGCGATAGATGCGCACGGCCTGGGGTTGGGACACGGCTGCCGATGGGCGGCGCGTGGCGCCGGATGGTCCGGCGGTGTCGGCATAGGATCGCAGCGACAGCGACAGTTCGCCCTCGGACTTGGCCTGGGCCAGCAGAACCGAGTCTTGCGGTCGGACTTCCAAAGTCGCGGTGGCGCCCACGACGGCCTGGGCGTCGTCGCCGACGCGGGTCGCCTGGTCGATGGCCAGGACCTTGATGTTCTGCAGCACGACGCCCGAGGCGAACTTGGACTTGGTCGCGCCCTCTACGGCGCCGTCGCGGTTGGTTTCGGCGGTCAGCACCACATCGACCCGGTCGCCCGGCAGGATGAACCCGCCGGCGGCGGATTCCACCGTCACGGCGATCGCCATGGCCCGCATGCCGGGCTCAAGATAGGCGGCCAGATAGCCGCTGTCGCCGGCGCGCACGATCTTGCGCGACACGATCGGCTCGCCGGCCAGAATGGGTTCGCGGACCACCGAGCCGATATAGTCGGACTTGGCGCCGGTCGTGGCCAGTTCCGTGGCCGCCTTGGAGACGCGGTTCACGGCGTCCGTCGCCTTCTCTACCGCGCTTTCCACAGCGGGCTTGGCCGGCGCCGGCGTGGAGCCATCGGTGATGAAGACGGGATTGACCTCATCGATTGGCCAATCTTTCCATTCCAAGTCAGCCTCCACCAGACGCTTGCCGGGTTCCAGGTCCTTGGCGGCGACCAGCACCTTGGCCATCGGGCGGACTTCGACGGGAGCGGCGGCGGCGGGTGTCGTGGGTTCGTTCGACGACGACCCCATGGCCCGGACCACCAGGGCCAGACCAATGGCCGAGACGGCGGCGATGCAGATGACGACGATGCGGGCGGGCTTCATCCAGGATGTCTCCAGCAGGCGCTGTGTTTCGGATTCATCCCCCGACGCCTACCGTTAACGATCATGGGCCTTGCGGGTTAACGCTTCCTAAGCGCCGCGAACGCCGGTCAATGGGGTGTCAGCGACCGGAGGCAAAGGTCAGCAGCAGCCCGCTCTCGGGCAGGGCCAGCAGGGCGCCGATGGCGATGGCGACGCCGTAAGGAATATCGCCCTTGGGCTGCATCAGGTTGATGACCCAGCCCTGCGACACCGACGGGGCGACCATCGGAAAATACTGACGCGCGGTCATCAGCAGCAGGCAGAAGGCCCCGCCCGCGATGCCGGTGTAGATCAAGAAGGGCGCGACGCCGCTCATCCCCATCCACAGACAGCTGGCGGCCAGCAGCTTGGCGTCGCCGCCACCGATCCAGCCGGCGGCGAACATGCCCATGCCGACCAGCAAGGCCGCGAACCCGATGCCGACATGGATGGCGACATCCATCGGCGCAGCGCCGATCAGAAAGGCGATGGGGAAGAAGGCTCCGATCAGGGCCAGCGAGATCCAGTTCGGGATCTTCATGGTGATCAGGTCGTGCAGACCGCCGACGATGACCAGGGCCGGAAAGACGCCGAGCAGGGTGAGCAGCAGAATATCCATGACCGGCATCTTGTTCGACAGGACTTAAGGTTGGGTTTCCACAATGCGAAAAGGGCCGGGACTTGCGTCCCGGCCCTTCCTGTAAAGCTCTGGCGAGGTTTACTTGCTGGCGTTGTCCAGCGAGGTCGAAACCTTCTGGAAGGTCTGGCTGAGCTTGCCGCTCATCGTGGTCAGAATGGTGATCAGGGCGACGGCGACCAGGGCGGCGATCAGGCCGTATTCGATGGCGGTGGCGCCCGATTCGTCTTTGGCGAAGCGCGAGATGAACTTGGTCATGGGAGTTCCTTTTTCAAATGGTCTAGCGAGCAACTTGGCGGGGGGAGCCGGTAGCCCGCTTGACCCCCAAACGCAGGATCAAAATGCACGAGGCCCGTTAAATCTGAGTCACGAGGTTTGGTTACGCACAGATTTACCAAAGAAAATTCTCATACCAGCGCTTCAGCCTTTGTTGAGGATCACGGCTGCATCATGTGCGCGTCCGCGTTCACACGCGCCACTATCAAGAGCCGCCGATGTCTCGCATCCCGTCCTTCCTGATCGCCGCCGCCCTCATCGTCTCCCCCGTCGTCGCCAGCGCCCAGGACGGCGCGCTGAACGTCGAAATCGATCGCTCGGCGCGCGTTCAGCTTCGCGGCGCCGCAGCCTCCATCATCGTCGGCAACCCCCAGATCGCCGATGTCTCGCTGGTGGACGCCAACACCATGTTCATCGTCGGCAAGGGTTATGGCGTCACCGAAGTCGTCGCTGTCGATGGCGTCGGTCGCACCTTGTTCCAGCGCGAGGTCGTGGTCACTGGCGGCTCGACCGGTTCGGTTCGGGTCTGGCGCGGAGCCCAGGCCACGGAGATGGCCTGCGGCGCCTCCTGCACGCCCAGCGTCCGATCCTTATCCACGTCGGCCGCCGCCGCGGCGCCCACCGCGCCCTGACTTCGGCTGATGCCCCCCCTGAGATCATCGCCGCCACGCTCGGTGCGCTCGAAGCGCAGGCGCGAAGGCGCGGCCGCCGTGGAATTCGCCATGGTCGCCATCCCCTTCTTCCTGATGATCTTCTCCATCCTGGAGCTGGGCGTCGTCTTCGTGCTGGACTCGGTGCTGGAGACGGCGACGATGGAAAGCGGCCGGCTGATCCGCACGGGTCAGGCCAAGGACCAGAACTTCGACAAGGAGAAGTTCAAGACCCAGGTCTGCGACAAGATGGTGGTTTTCAAGTCTGACTGCGCGAACCGAATGACGGTGGACGTGCGCGTCATACCGAAGTTTTCATCCCCGAACGTGCCGGACCCCATCGCCGACAACGCCATGGACCCCTCCAAGACCACCTACGACGGTGGTCAGCCAGGCTCGTTGATCCTCGTTCGCGTCTGGTACACCCATCCGCTGGTCACGCCCTTGCTGAGCCAGGCCGTTTCGCGCGTCGGTCCGGGCAAGGTGTTGATGACCGCGACGACCGCCTTCCGTAACGAGCCGTGGCAATGAGGCGCGTTCTGGATCGTTTCTGCTCGCATGTTCGTGCGCTTCGGCGCGACGTTCGAGGTGTGGCTGCGGTCGAGTTCGCCTTCCTCGCGCCGATCCTGATCCTGTTCTACTTCGGCATGGTGGAGTTCTGTCAGGGCTATATGGCTCTCAAGCGCACGGGCCACGTCTCGTCCATGGTCGCCGACCTGGTGTCCCAAAGCGACAGCGTGACCAAGACCGATCTGACGGACGTCTTCGCGATCGGCGACCTGATCATGGCGCCCTTTGCCGCCACGCCCCTGACCCAGCGCGTCAGCAGCGTAACCCGCGTCAACGCCACGACCTACAAGGTGGACTGGAGTGTCGGTAAGGGCGTCACATCAAAACTGACCGTCGCCGAAGCGAAAATTCCTTCGGACATGCTGGAAGATGGTGAGTCCGTTATCGTGGCCGAAGCCTTCTACGACTACAGCTCGCCCTTCGATCAGGTCGCGCCCTATGTGACCAAGTTTAGCCGCATGTCCTATCTGCGACCCCGCACAGTGGACGTCATCACCTGCAGCAACTGTTGATCTCAGCCGCCCACCAACGCCTGTCGCATCGCTGAAATCTTGACGTCCGTTTCCGCCTCTTCGGCGGCCGGATCGCTGTCGGCGACGATGCCGGCGCCGGCGAGGGTACGATAGTTCCAGACGCCGTCTTTCCGTTCGAAACCGGCGGTTCGGATCAAGACCGATGCGGTCAGGGCGCCGCCGTCCGCGATCAGGAACAACGACCCGCACCAGGGCCCACGCGGCGGTTCGTGCACGGCGATCACCTTCATCGCCTGATGTTTGGGCGCACCGGTGATCGAGCCGGGCGGGAAGGTCGCCTCAAGCAAGTCGGCTGGACCCGCTGCGGGCTGGGCCTCACCCGTCACGGTCGAGACCAGATGATGCACCGTCGGGTGGTGTTCGACTTCGAACAGCGTCTCCACCTGGACCGATCCGGGCCGTGACACGCGCGCCAGATCGTTGCGCATCAGGTCCACGATCATCAGGTTTTCCGCCCGATCCTTCAGGCTGGCCCGAAGCTCGCTCGCCAGAGCTTGGTCATGATCGGGGTCGCTCGCACGCGCGCGCGTGCCCTTGATTGGGCGCGCCTCGATGCGGCGGCTGGCGGGATCGAAGGCGAGAAACAGTTCGGGGGAGTTCGACACCAGCGCCCGATCCCCGATCCGCCAATAGGCCCCGAACGGCGACGCCCGCTCCTTTTGCAGCCGCAGGAACACCTCGAATGGATCGCGGCCGGGGCTCAGTTCCCCGAACCAGGCCCGGGCGATATTGGCCTGAAACAGCTCCCCCGCCCCGATGCGCTCCACCACATCCGCGACCGCGTCGCGGTAGGCGCTCGCCGGCGCCTCGGCCTCAAACCGGTCGGCCGGCGCAGAGGGCGTCACGACCCGCGCGGCCGTCGCCAGCCAGGTCAGGGCCCGCTCGGCCGCCGCTGTCGCCTGCTCCGCCGTCGCACCTCTTCCCGTGGCGCACACCGAGCGCTCAAGATGATCAAAACTCAGCATGGCGGGATAGCGCGCCAGCATCAGGTCGGGCCAGACCGTCTCGCGCGGTCCGGTGGCCGGCCGGGCGCCCGCGTCATAGGCGGCCAGACCGACGACCCCGGTGGCAAACAGCGGATCCCGCAGCGCCTCGAACGGCGCGGCGTCATCCACCGGGCCGACCCGGACCACGTCCGGCGCCTGGGCGACGTGGGACCACCGGCCGCCCGGCCCGCCGTCAGACAGCAGGGCCAAGGCGCCGTCGCCGCCGCCGAGACCCGCCGCCACTTCGACCGGATCGACCCAGAGCGCGTCGCGCGTGACGGTGTGGCTGAAAACCTCGCTCACGCGGTCAGCCGCTCCACGATCCGATTGCGACGCGCCGTATCGACGCCCAGCGCCTCTTTCAGATAGGCGTCCACCGATCCGTGCCGCGCCTCGACCTCGGCGAAGGCGGCGTCGAGATAGGCGGCCTCGACCCCTAGGAAGGCCACGATCGCGTCGTGCGACGCAACCCGACCCGTCATCTTGCGCAACTGTTTGGCGATCCCCGGCGCGCGGCCCGCCAGATCGACGGCGGTGTTGGTCAGCAGATAGTCCTCGACCATGTCGTCGCGCGACACGCCCAGCAGATGGTGGGTCAGGGCGGCGAGAAACCCCGTCCGGTCCTTGCCCGCCGCGCAATGGATCACCACGGCCCGGTCTTGATCCACCAGGGCCTGGAAATAGCGGCCGAACACGTCCTGATGCGACGGGTCGAACGGCAGGCTGCGATAGGTCTGTGTCATGAAGCGCCGCCCGGAGTCCGGCGTCAGATCGGCGGTCTTCAGAAAGGTGAGGTGCGGCGCCTCGGCGCCGTCGTCCACGCCGCCTTCGATGACCTGCCCGCTGAAGCCTTCTGGCCGGCGCGACGGCTGATCGCGGCGCTCGCCGGGGCGGCGCAGATCGACTACGACCCCGATGTCCAGCGCCTTCAGCCGCTCAAGGTCCGCCTCGCTGGCCCGCGCGTGGTGGGCCGAACGCAGCAGACGGCCGGGCTTCACGCGCCGCCCGGCCGCCGTGGCGTAGTCGCCATAGTCCCGAAAGTTGTCGATGGCCTCGAAGGCGTGAAGGCGGTCGGTCATGACCGCGCTTCTAGCCCATCTTCACCGCTCTGGCAGCAGGCCCGCCATCGCATCCAGATAGGCGACGAAGGCGTCGCGTCCCTGATCGGTCAGACTGGCCTCCGTCAGCGGCTTGCGACCGTTGAAACTCTTGGAGACGGCGACGAACCCCGCCTCTTCCAGCTTTCGCAGATGGACCGACAGATTGCCGTCCGTCGTCTGCAATCGGGTCTTCAGCGTGGTGAAGTCGGCCGATCCGGCCCCGGACAGATAGGCCATGATCCCCAGCCGGATGCGCCCGTGAATGACGTCGTCGATCCGGCTGATGTCGAAGTCGTCGGCCATGCTCAGACCACCTCCGACGGTTCCTGACGCATCAGGACGATGCCCGGGACCAGCGCCACGGCCAACAGGATCACGGCGAAGACAGGATAGATCGTGGCGCTGCCCATGAACCAGGCGACGGCGACGGCGCCGACGTAGGAAGCCAAGGCCGTAAAGGACATCCAGCGCGTTTTGGTCATGGCCGCGCCGATCATCCAGGCGGAGCCATAGGCGACCAGGACTACCGTCGGCATTACCGCCATCCAGGACCACTGGCCGGTCTTGAAGGACAGAGCGACAAGCGCCAGCCAGGTGACGAAGATCCCGTAACCCACGCCCTCCCACGCCGCGCTGACCGCCTTGTTGCCGGCCGAGTTGACGCCGGGCTTTGACTTGATGCGGCCGATCAGGAAAGTCAGGGCGACGGCGAACACCACCGCGGCGACGATCCAAACCCACAGCTGGGACCAGGGATTGAGGCGCACGAGCCCGGACTGGATGGCCCATTGGATCAGACTGGTGGTTCCGAACACGATGCCGGCCGTCACCAGGATCGGGCCGGCCAGAAGAGGCGCATGCCGCCCCTCGTGCGCCAGACCGCGCAGATAGGCGATGTCGTCCTGAATGGCTTGGGTCTCGCGGGTCATGATGCTCTCCTCCTCGAACCGATGAGATAGCATCACCTGCAAACTTTGTGATGTAAAGTTCTTTTTTACTCACGATCGGGCACAAAAAAGGGCGGAACCTGAGCCCCGCCCCTCTCTCGATCTTATGGCCGCAAGCCTATAGTCGCGGCGATCCCCGTCCACGTAGTCCGCCGGCCACCAGAGCGATGACGAACAGGATGATCGCGACGACGGCGACGAACTTGGCGATCTCGAACGAGAAGTTCGCAATGCCGCCGAAGCCCAGCACAGCCGCGACCAAGGCCACGACGAGGAAGATAATTGCCCAGCGCATCATGGGTTTAGCTCTCCTGAGTTGATGTTGCCGTCGGCGACCCGAGAGCCGTTCGTCGGTGTGCTTGATCAACGTCAAGCTGAGCGGACCGTTCCCCGTCTATCGACGGCGACGACGCGAATAGCCGCCTTGGTACATCTTGCGATCCGCCACCATGCTGGCGACGATCGCCGCCAGAGCCGGATTGCGCAGCAGCAGAAAGGCGGCGCCCAGACCGCCCACCGCGCCGACGATCGGCCGCTCGCGAACAATGTGGATCACTTTGCCCAGCAGGCCTTCCGGCTCGTCTTCCTCTTCGGCGTCATCGTGCTTGCCGCCCTTCAGGAAGACCAGGGTCACGATCAGGGCGACGAGCGCGAACAGGCCGAAGGTCACCGCCGCCGCGCCGAGCGGCGTCAGCGTCAGGCTGAGCGCATAGAAGATGGCCACGCCCAGGAAGACGACGGCCAGGAACGCGCTGGCGGCGACGACAGCCGTCGCCACCAGTTTTTTGACGATGCCCTTGAACATCAGCGACGGCGGCCGGCCAGCAGCATGCCGAGGATGACGCCGACGCCGAGCGCCACGGCGGTCGATTGCAGCGGACGCTCCTGCACGCGCTCGACGACATAGCGTTGCGCCTCGTCGAAGCGTTCGGCGGCGTCGTCGTAATATTCGCGACCCTTCACGCGGGCCTCGTCATAATAGTTGCGGGCCTGCTCGCGGACTTCGTCGCTCTTGGCGCGCAGCTTGGCTTCGGCCTCGGCGGCCTTGTCGCGCAGGCGCTGGGTCTCTTCGCGGGCGCCGGTCTTCAGATCCTCCTTGAGGGTCTTCAGGTCGGCCTTGATGTCTTCTCGGGCCTTGGTGGTGGCCATGGTGCGCGCTCCGTTGAAAGCTTGGCGGTAGAATAGAGAACCCCGTGTTGCAACGCCACATGCGCAACGAGGTTCCTTTAGGTGGGTCGGGCGTGCGCCTCTCGCCACGGGCTTTTCGCCGCACTAGAACGGTCGCCATGACCCAATGGCTGTTCGCGCCCCGCCCCGCCCCGTCCTTGCCGATCGTCGGATCGGACCAGCGGTTCCCCGTTCGCCGCATCCTGTGCGTGGGCCAGAACTACGCCGCCCATGCGCGCGAAATGGGGTCGGACCCCGACAAGCAGACGCCCTTCTTCTTCACCAAGCCGGGCGACGCCATCGTGTCGGACGGCGCAAACCCGTCCTATCCGTCTGCGACCGCAAACCTGCACTACGAGGCCGAACTGGTCGCCGCGATCGGGCCGAGTGAAGACGGCGGAGTCGCCATTATCGGCTGGGCCGTCGGCTGCGACCTGACCCGCCGTGATCTTCAGGCCGAGGCCAAAAAGACCGGCCGGCCCTGGGACGCCGCCAAGGGGTTCGATCAGTCCGCGCCCTGCGGTCCCATCACCCTGGGCGCCCTGCCTTCGCCCGATGGCGCCATTCGCCTGAGCGTCAATGGCGAAACCAGACAGGACAGCGTCCTGAACGACATGATCCTGAACCCCGACCGGATCATCGCGGCCGCCGCCGCCCTGTGGTCGCTGCAACCCGGGGATCTGGTCTTCACCGGCACCCCGTCCGGCGTCGGTCCGGTTCAGGCGGGCGACCGCGTGGTCGTCACCATCGACGGTCTGGAAACGCTCAGCTTCGAGATCCAGCCATGATTCTGCACGGCTATTGGCGCTCGGGCGCCAGCTACCGGGTCCGCATCGCCCTGAACCTGAAGGGGATCACCTACGACAACGCCGCGCACGACCTGCGCAAGGGCGAACAGAAGGCGGCCGACTATGTGGCGCTGAACCCGCAGGGCATGGTCCCCGCGCTTCAGGACGGCGATCTGGTTCTGACCCAAAGCCCGGCCATTCTGGAATGGCTGGAGGAAACCCGCCCCGACCCGGCTCTGCTGCCAAAGGGGGCGAGCGACCGGGCGACCGTGCGCGCCATGGCCGCGCTGATCGGCTGCGACATTCATCCGCTGAACAATCTGCGCGTATTGAAGGCCATCCGGTCCGAGTTCAACGCCGATCAGGCCGCCGTGGACGCCTGGGCCGCAGGATGGATCGTGCCGGGCTTCGACGCGCTGGAGGCGCTGGTCACCCGCCACGGCGCCGGCTGGAGCTTCGGCGACGCCCCGACCCTGGTCGATTGCTATCTGATTCCACAGCTGTATTCGGCGCGGCGCTTCAACATGGACCTGTCGCCCTGGCCGCACCTGCTGGCGGTCGAACAGACCGCCCTGGCTCACCCCGCCTTCGCCTCGGCCCATCCTGATTTGCAGCCTGACGCCGACGCCTGATTTTCGCCTCGGTGCGCATATCAGCGGTGGATAAGTAGGGTTCGCTTAAGGTCTCGCTCAGCGTCCCTTAAGCATTGGCGATCATAGTGTCGGGCGTGTCGTATTCCCCCGCCACACCTTCGGCGTCGTCGCCCATCCATCGCCTGGCCCTCGCCGTGGTGACCGAGCCCGAACGCGCGCCCGGCGCCTTCATGAGCGCGCCTTCCGGCGCCCGCGAAGACGCCATGCGTTTCCTGCTGCAGACCGGGGCCGACGCCGGGGTCAAGCTGATCGCCACCCGGCCCGAGGGCGACGGCGAACGCCTGCTGGGCCAGGCCTGGCCCTTCCCCTCGCCTTTCCAGGTCACGGTCCGCACCGTTGCGCTCACCGAAGGTCTGGACCGGGTCGAGGCCCGCGCTCGCCGCTCGCTGGAGCGGATGGGCCTGCCGCGCGGCGATGTTCTGCTGATTTCCAACGCCGCCGATCTGGCCGGCGCCGAAGGCCGCGCCCTGTGGGACCGCGCCCGCAGCCTTAAGGACCGCGGCCTGTTCCGTCGCATCGGTTTTTGCGCCACGATCGAGGACGGTCCCGCGCTTCTGGCCCGCCGCCTGGAGGCCGACGTGGTGCAGGTGCCGTGCAGTCTGCTGGATCAGCGCGCGGCCCAGGACGGCGTTCTGGAAGCCATTGCCGACACGGGCGCCTCGGTCCACCTGTCTTCGGTCTTCGCCGGCGGCCTGCTGTTCGCCGGCGGCGACGATCTGCCGGCCGAACTGGCCAGTCATGCCCAGGCCCTGTCGCGCACGCGCCGGCGTCTGGCCGAGCAGCGTTGCGATCCGATGCAGGCGGCCTTGGGTTACGCCCTGGCCCTGCCCGGTGTCGACAAGGTCGTGGCCAGCGTCGCCTCCGCCGCCGAACTGCGCGCCATCCTGGCCGCCGCCCACGCCCCCTGTCCCAATCTGGACTGGGCGGCTTTGGCGCTCGAGGCGCCGGCGGCCTTCACCGCCGACGCCCGCGCCCGGATCAGTAGCGCAGCCTGATCCCGACATAGCCGGACCGTCCCGGCTCGCCGTATCCGAACACCTGCTGATAGTGTTCGTCGCCCAGGTTTTCGATCCGCGCCGTCAGTGTGACCTGGTCGGTCAGTTCATAGGCCGCGTTCAGATTGGCGGTGACGAAACCGTCGCGCGCCACGATCGAGAAGCCGCCGGAATCGTCCTGATCGCCTTCCGCCCGCACCGTCAGCGCACCGGACAGACGGTCGCCCGTCCAGCCCAGGGTCGCCGAGCCCGCATGTTCCGGCACGCGCAGCAGGCGCGCGCCCGTCGTGCGATCCGTCGCGTCAGTCCAGGCATAGGCCAGCGTCAGGTCGAGCCCGCCGCCCAGCAGAGCACGGCCTTCCAGCTCGAACCCGTCCGAACGCGTCTTGGCGACGTTGATATAGCGACCGGCCGAATAGGTGATCTGTTCCTCGACGTTCAGGCGATAGAGGGTCGCGCGCCCGTCGAACCGACCGTCGGCCGAGGCCCAGCCCAGGGCGATCTCGACGCTGTCGGCCGTTTCCGGCTTCAGCTCGGGATAGGGCCGCGGCGCAAAGCAGAAGTCGCAGACCGCCTGGCTGACCGTCGGCGACTTGAAGCCCGTGCCGTAGGCGCCCGACAGGATGAAGCCCCCGGCCAGATCATAGGCCGCCGACACCCGCCCCGTCGTCTTGGAGCCGAAATCGTCGGTGTCGTCATAACGCAGTCCGCCGGTCAGGTTCAGCGCGCCGACATTGTATTGAGCCACGCCGAATACCGAAGTGATCGACAGGTCGCGCGACAGGCCCGACGACAGGGCCGCCGAGGCCTCGTTCCGCTCCACGCCGAACGCATAGTCGATGTCCTGCGCCTGGCCGTTCGCCTGCCAGCGATAGGCCTGACGGTCGCCGGTGAAGGTCGAGCCGAAGCCGCCGCTGACCGAGCTGCGATCCAGGTCCGACGCCGAAACGCTGAACTGATGCGTCAGGCCGAACGCCTTTGCCGTCACCCGGCCAAAGCCCGACCACTGCTCGCTTTCCTGGGTGTCGTCGGTGTCGGCCAGCGCATAGTTCGGCGCCGGGAAGCCGTCGATATCGGCCTTGGATTTGTTCCAGCGTACCGATCCATCGACCTTGACCGCATCGGACAGGACATATCGCCCCTTGGCGCCGAGCGTCGTGCTGCGGAACCCGTCGGCCTCGGTGTTGCCGTCCGCCTCGTCCGCCGCCGAAATCCCGTCGGTGTCGAAGCGCGACGCATAGGCGCTGAAGGCATAGGTCTCGTTGGCGACCCCAGCGGACACGCGGCCCCGCACGGTGTCGAAGCTGCCGGCCTCGGCCTCGGCGCGCAGGCCCTCGATCTCTTGCGTCGTGAACGAAATCACCCCGCCGATGGCGTCAGAGCCCCACAGCGACGACTGCGGGCCGCTCAGCACTTCGATCCGCGCGATATCGGCCAGTTCGAAGCTGGAGAAGTCATAGGCGCCGTTCGGCTCGGCCGAATCGTTGACCGGCGCGCCGTCGACCAAGACCAGGGTCTTGCCGGGCGTCGCCCCGCGCATCCGCACCTGGGCCACGCCGCCGAAGGCGCCCGAGCGCGTCACCGAAAGACCCGGCACATCGGCCAGGATGTCGGCGGCGAAGATCGCGCCGCGCTGCGCGATGGTCTTGCCGTCGATGACGCGGGCGCCGGGCGTGTCGGCGACGATGGCTGGGATGCGGGTGGCGGTGACGATGACCTCGTCCAGCTGGGTCGCGTCCTCGGCAGAGGCAGGCGCGGCGAAAGCGGCCGCAATCGCGGCCGTCGAAAGAAGAATGGAACGCTTCATTGAGCGATACCCCGTGTTCGGTCCCGCGAATGCGCGCGAGAGACCGTCATGAGCGAACCGACCCGCCAGACCGCTTCAGGTCTGGACGGCGCAAGGTCGGGTCGCTTCCACGGAGAAACCGCGCTGCTGTCTGGTCCCGGACAGGAGCGAGCGACGTCGGCGGCCAGGTCTCCTGGCTTGCGGGTCGTAAACCGCCGTCCTCGCCTTCCCAGCTTCCCAGTGGCGCCGGGATTGAAACCCCGGACGGACGACGCTCTCGCCGCCTACAGTTGCGGGCACAGCCACGGCGTCACACCGTGTTCCCTTAACCGCCTGACGCGGCCTATCGCAGGGCCGACAAGCCTGTGCAAGAGCCGGTCAACGGCCTTGAGCCGCCGGGCGCGATCCGTCACCCTGCAGCCACATGAATGCGCCCGTCTCCCACCCCCCGGAAATCGCCGCCTCGCTGGAAGGCGCGACGCCGTTCATGGCGCAATATCTGACGGCCAAGGCGGGCCAGCCGGACGCCATCCTGTTCTTCCGCATGGGCGACTTCTACGAGCTGTTCTTCAAGGACGCCGAGGTCGCGGCGGCCGCGCTCGGCATCACCCTGACCAAGCGCGGCAAGCATCAAGGCGAGGACATCCCGATGGCCGGCGTGCCGGTCCATGCGATGGAGGGCTATCTCGCGCGCCTGATCCGTATCGGCCACAAGGTCGCCATCTGCGAACAGCTGGAAGACCCGGCGGAGGCCAAGAAGCGCGGCGGCAAGGCCGTGGTGCATCGCGGCGTGGTGCGGGTCGTGACGCCCGGCACCCTGACCGAAGACAGCCTGCTGGACGCGCGCGGCGCCAACCGTCTGGCGGCGGTCGCGGTGCGTAAAGGTCGGGCGGCCGTCGCCGTGGTCGAACTGTCGTCCGGCGCGGTCGACAGCGTTGCCTGCGCCATCGAAGACCTGGGCGCGGCGCTCGCCGCCTTCCGCCCGTCCGAAGTCCTGGTCACCGACCGGATGTATTCGGACGAGACCACCCGCGACGCCCTGGACGGCTCGGGCGGCGTGGTCCAGGCGCTGGCGTCGGCCATCGCCGAACCCCACGCCGCGCGCGCCCGCGTCGAACGGCTGTACGGCGTCTCGGCGCTCGACGGCTTCGGCGCCTTCGAGGAGGCCGAGGTCTCGGCGCTGGGTCTGATCGCCGCCTATCTGGAGACGACCCAGGCCGGCAAGGTCCCCGCCCTGGCCCCGCCCCGCCGTCTGGGCGAAAGCGGCTTTCTGGCCATCGACCCGGCGACCCGCGCCAGCCTTGAGATCGACCGCACCCAGCGGGGCGAGCGCGAGGGCAGCCTGCTCGCCTGCATCGACCGCACCGTCACCTCGGGCGGAGCCCGGGCCCTGGCCGAACGGATCGCCCGGCCCCTGCGCGATCCCCTGGCCATCAATGAACAGCTCGACGCCGTCGAATGGCTCTTGGAGCGCCGCGACCTGCGCCGCGACTTGCGCGACGCGCTGAAAGCCTCATCCGACATCGCCCGCGCCGTCGGACGACTGGCGCTGGGTCGGGGCGGTCCGCGCGACCTGGCCGCCGTGCGCACCGGCCTGTCGATCGCCGAGGGTGTCGCCGGCCTGTTCGTCGGTCAGGTCGATCCCCTGACCGGCCAGCCGCGCCGCATCGCCTCGGCGCTGGACCGGCTGACCCTGTCCCCCGACGTCTCGCGGCTGAAGGCCGACCTGATCGACGGCCTGGTGGACGAGCCGTCCCATCTGGCGCGCGACGGCGGCTATGTGCGCCCCGACTATCGCCCCGAACTGGACGCCGCCCGCACTCTGCGCGACGACAGCCGCCGCGTCGTCGCCGATCTGGAGGCCCGCGCCGTCGCCGAGTCCGGCGTGCCGTTCAAGATCAAGCACAACGCCGTCCTGGGCTATTTCCTCGAAACCAGCGCCAAGGCCGCCGAAGCCTTGCTGCGCGCCGGTCCCGATAGCCCCTTCATCCATCGCCAGACCCTTGCGGCCCAGGTCCGTTTCACCACCGTCGAACTGTCGGAACTGGACGCCAAGATCAGCCAGGCCGGCCACCGGGCGCTCGCTATCGAAGGCGAGACGTTCGAGGGCTGGCGACGCGAGGCCGCCCGCCTGGCCCAGCCGCTGCAGGCCGTCGCCGAGGCGCTCGCCGAACTGGACGCCCACGCCGCCCTCGCCGAATGGGCCCAGGAAGTCGGCGCGACCCGCCCCATCGTGGACGACACCCTGACCTTCTGCGTCGAGGCTGGCCGCCACCCCGTCGTGGAGGCGGCGGTCAAGGCGGGCGGCGATCCCTACACCCCCAACAACGCCCGGCTGGACGGGTCGGGTCAGGACGGATCGCGCCTGGCCATCGTCACCGGGCCGAACATGGCCGGTAAGTCGACCTTCCTGCGCCAGAACGCGCTTCTGGTGATCCTGGCCCAGGCCGGCGCCTTCGTGCCCGCTCGCTCGATGCGGCTGGGCGTGGTGGACCGGCTGTTCAGCCGCGTCGGGGCCGGCGACGACCTGGCGCGCGGCCGCTCCACCTTCATGATGGAGATGGTCGAAACCGCCGCCATCCTGACCCAGGCCACGCCGCACAGCTTCGTGGTGCTGGACGAGATCGGGCGCGGCACCGCCACCTATGATGGTCTGGCCATCGCCTGGGCCACGGCCGAGGCTCTGCACGAGACCAATCGCGCCCGCACCCTGTTCGCCACCCACTATCACGAGCTGGCCCAGCTGGAGACGCGGCTCGACCACGTCTGCAACCTGTCCATGGTCGCGCGCGAGTGGAACGGCGAACTGGTCTTCCTGCACGAGGCGGCGCCCGGCGCGGCCGATCGCTCCTACGGCGTCCAGGTCGCGAAACTGGCCGGCGTTCCCGGCGCCGTCGTCGCCCGCGCCCGCTCGGTGCTGAACCGGCTGGAGGGCGAAAAGGCCGCCGCCGCCCGCCTGGACGACCTGCCCTTATTCGCCGTCGCCGAGCCGGAGCCGATACGCGGTCCCTCGCCCGTGGAACTGGCCCTTCGCGACGTCGACCCCGACGAAATGACCCCGCGCGAGGCGCTGGAGGCGCTCTATCGGCTGAAGGGTCTGGCCTGAAAATCCTCCCCCGAGCAGCGCAGCGAAACGGGGGAGGGGGACCATGCGCAGCATGGTGGAGGGGGCGGATGCCGCATCCATCGCTTAGGTGGCGACGGCAAACCTGGCATCGACGGCGGAGACGTATTCGCCCCCTCCACCGCTTCGCGGTCCCCCTCCCCCGCCAAGGCGGGGAGGATCATCAAAATCAGGCCTGCATCATCCAGCCTTCGACATCCATGGCCGCCTGACGGACGGCTTCCGAACGGGTCGGGTGGGCGTGGCAGGTGCGGGCGATGTCTTCCGACGCGCCGCCGAAGCTCATGGTGATGGCGGCCTCGTGGATCATCTCGCCGGCCTGCGGGCCCATGATGTGGACGCCCAGCACCTTGTCGGTCGCGGCGTCGGCCAGAACCTTCACGAAGCCGTCGGTCTCGTGATTGATCTTGGCGCGGCTGTTGGCGGTGAAAGGGAATTTGCCCTTCTTGTACTGAACGCCGGCCGCCTTCAGCTGGTCCTCGGTCTGACCGACCCAGGCCACTTCGGGGAAGGTGTAGACGACGCTCGGCACCAGCGCATAGTCGACGTGGCCGTATTTGCCGGCGATGGTGTCGATCACGGCGACGGCGTCTTCTTCCGCCTTGTGCGCCAGCATCGGGCCGTGGGTCACGTCGCCGATCACCCAGACGCCGTCCGCCACCTTGAAGTGGTCATGATCGATGAAGCCGCGCTTGTCCGGCGTCACGCCGACGTTCTCCAGGCCCAGACCGTCCGTGTACGGACGACGGCCGATGGCGACCAGCACAACGTCGCCCTTGATCGTCTCGGCGGCGCCGCCGGCCGACGGCTCGACGGTCAGTTCCACCCCGTCCTTGCCCGACTTGGCGCCGGTGACCTTGGCGCCCAGTTTGAAGCTCATGCCCTGTTTGGTCAGGGTGCGCTGGAAGGTGGTGGCCACCTCGGTGTCCATGCCGGGCGTGACCCGGTCCAGGAACTCGACCACCATCACCTCGGCGCCCAGACGGCGCCAGACCGAACCCAGCTCCAGGCCGATGATGCCGGCGCCGACCACGATCAGCTTCTTGGGCACGGCCGGCAGCGACAGGGCGCCGGTGGAATCGATGACCTTGCCGTCTTCAAAGGCGACGCCCGGCAGCGGGGTCGGCTCCGAGCCGGTGGCGATGACGATGTTCTTGGCGTCCAGCGTCTGGACCGAGCCGTCGGCGGCGGTCACCTCGACCTTGCCCTTGCCGACGATCTTGCCCTTGCCCTTGATCCAGTCGGCCTTGTTCTTCTTGAACAGGAACTCGATCCCCTTGGTCAGGGCCGTGACGCTGTCGTCCTTGGCCTTATGCATCTGGTCCAGGTGCAGCTTGGGCTGGACCTCGATGCCGATCTTGGCGAATTCGGTGTTGGCGGCGTTCCACAGTTCCGAGGCGTGCAGCAGGGCCTTGGACGGCATGCAGCCGACGTTCAGGCAGGTGCCGCCTAGGGTCGAACGCATCTCCACGCAGGCGACTTTCAGGCCCAGCTGGCCCGCCCGGATCGCGGCGTTATAGCCGCCAGGGCCTCCGCCGATGATGACGACGTCGTAGGCGGCGGTGGCTTCGGCCATGGTATCCTCTGGTCTTCTGGCGCGCGGGGAAAGGCGCGCGGACACTAGCGCCGACCCCGCACGGGTCAACCGCTGGAGCCCATATGGGGCCGCGTTTCGACCAATTGGAGAGGCGGAAACCACGAAAAAGGGCCGGACGTCGCCGCCCGGCCCCTTCGATCACGTCTGATCGCCGCGATCAGAGCTTGAAGCGCACGCCCAGGAAGACGTTGTAGCCGAACTTCTCGTATTCGTAGGTCCGCTCCTTGACGCCGTAGTAGCGCACACCCGCGCTGTCGGTCAGGTTCTTGGCCTCCCCGAACACTTCCACCCCATTGCCGAAGTCGTAGCTTGCGGTGAAGTCCAGCTGGCCGCGCCCCTCGACATACAGATCCTTGCCGGGGTTGGTCGCGTCGATCGCCTCCAGGAAGTCGCTGCGGTGCGTGTAGGAGACGCGCGCGCTGAAGCCGTACCGTTCGTAGAACAGGGCGGCGTTATAGGTCTCGTCCGACTGACCCGGCAGCACGAAGGTGTCGCGACCGGCGAAGGCGCGGCTGGTTTTGATCTCCGCATCCGTCAGGGTGTAGTTGGCGAAGACGCCGAAGCCCGAAGCCCAGCCCGGCAGGAAGTCGAACGTCTGCTGCCAGTTGAACTCGATGCCGGCGATATGGCCGTCACGGGCGTTGCGGGCCTCGGTGACCTGGGCGACCGTGGTGGTCGGGGTGATATAGGGCACGCCGTCCGTCACCAGGGTGAAGCGGTAGTTCGACAGGTCCTTGTAGAAGGCGTTGGCCGAAATCACGCCCAGCGGACGCAGATAGTATTCCAAGCCCAGATCGACGTTGTTCGACAGGGTCGGCTTCAGGTCGGGATTGCCGCGCGTGACCGTCGTGCGGCCGCTGTCGGTGGTTTCCAGAACGCGCGGAACGATGTCGGTATAGTCCGGGCGTGAAATGGCGCGGGTCAGGGCGAAACGACCGACCAGCTGATCGCTGAAGCTGTGGCGCAGCGTCAGGTTCGGGAAGAAGTCGGTCTGGTCGCGCTCGACCTTGACCAGGCTCTGTGCGCCGGACAGGGCCACGCTGGTCGCCGACCCTTCAAAGTCGGTCTTCTCGACACGCAGGCCGACCAGCACATTGGTCGCGCCGATATCGAACCGGGCCTGGCCGTAACCCGCCAGAATATCTTCCTGCGCCGTATAGTCGGCGGTGATCGACTGCGGAATGCGGCGCACGCCGGCGGCCGGGTCGGGATTGGTCGAGCCCGCGCGGACGCGGTCGAAATAGTCCGTCACCAGGTCCGCATCGAACTTGAAGCCCAGATTGTAGTCGTAGTTCTGGGACGGACGATCGCTCAGCAGCGGCGCCAGGGCGCCGGAGCTGGCGGCCACGCTGCGGTCACGGAACCGCTCTTCATCGGCCGTGACGTCGCGGGTGCTGTATTTGGCGCCGAACTTCAGCTCGACCTCGCGGCCGCCGATGACGGTGGGCAGCGACAGATTGGTCTTGAACGCCACATCGTCCTGCTCGGTCGTGTTCGAGCGGAAGGTGTTTTCGCGGAAGCTGTAGTTGTTGGCGTTCAGATAGAAGCCGGTCGGCTCGCTGAAGGCCGAATAGGTCGGATGATAGTGGTCGGCCGTGTTGTAGGACAGGGTCGTCGCATTCGAGCGATAGACCAGTTCGTCGCGATGCGGATAGGTCTGTTTGCTGTTGGCGAACGACAGGGCGCCGTCCCAGACCGCCCCATTGCCGAACGTCTGCTCGCCCCCCAGCACCAGGGTGGAGATGTCGTTCTCCTGGGTGCGGTGACGCAGCTGCTTGTAGATGCGGGCGTTGGTGAAGGTCGCGCTGGTGTCGGTCGATCCCGGCTGCAGCGTGCCGTCGCTATAGGTGAAGTTCAGCGTGTTGCGGAACTCGTCGTCGCGGAACTGGGCGTAGGAGCCCTTGACCCACAAACGAATGGCGTCGCTGGGCCGCCATTCAAGCGCGCCGGTCACGGCCTTGCGGGTCCGTTCGGTTTCGTAGTCCTTGAACAGGGTGTTCTCCAGACCCCAGATCTGGCCGCCGCCCTGCGCGGCGTTGCGATTGATCAGGACCCAGCCATTCTCGACATTGTCCGGCCGGCGGTTGGTCTCGGAGAAGCTGACCGACATCAGGGCGCCGAAGGTCTGGTCCGGGCCGAAGACGTTGGAGACGTTCGCGCCCGCACGATAGTCCTGGCCGCCGTAGTCGTTGTAGCTGCCGCCGGCATAGCCGCTGACGGCCAGGCGGCGCTTGTCGAAGGGCGAACGGGTCTTGATGTCCACGGCGCCGGCGATGGAATCGGCGTCCTGGGCGGGCGTCAGGGTCTTGGACACCTCGACGCTGGAGACGATGTCGGACGGCAGGGTGTCCAGATCGACCGCGCGGGTCGTCGGCGACACGGCCGGAATGGCGACCCCGTCCACCGACACGGCGGTGAAGGCGGCCGGCGCGCCGCGCACATTGATGTAGCGGCCTTCGCCCTGGTCGCGCTGGATGGCGATGCCCTGAACGCGCTGCAGCGATTCCGCGACATTGGGGTCGGGGTAACGGCCGATGGCGTCGGCCGACAGGACGTTGACCGTGCCGTCGGCGTTCTTCTGCTGGTTCAGCGAACGGGCGACGCCGTCGGTGATCACGCCGGTCACGATCACGTCGGCCACGTCGGTCGCAGACTGCGCGCCCAGCACGATGGCGACATTGGCGTCTTCGCCCGGCGTCGTCACGACCGTCTGGCTGGTCGAGGGCAGGCCCAGATAGTTGACCTCCAGCACCATGGCGCCGCTGGCGGTCGGCAGGGTGAACTCGCCCTGGGTGTTGGTCACGGCCCGCTGGCTGGTCCCGCGCACCAGAACCTCGGCGCCCGGCAGGGGCGCGCCGGCGGCGTTGGTCACCCGGCCGTAGATCACGTCGCCGGCGACCGCAGCTGACGCCGAGGCCACGGCGTCGACATCGGCATGGGCGGGCATGGCCAGCGGCGCCAGGATCATCGGCGCCAAGGCGGCGCCCATCAGCAGGTTCAGTTTCATGTCAGGTCCCCTTCGGCGAGCGACGTTTCGCTTCAGCCGATGGAGGGGCCGCTTAACCTTTTGCGGCGACGCGACCGCGACGATTCCACGACGCGCAGTTCGCGGTTTTCCGACGAAACGGCGACGCTTGATCCCTTGGCGGAACATCAGTCATCGAACCGACGCCGAACCGTCACGCCCACGCCGTTGACCCACGAGCGGCTTGGCCACAGGGACGCGTCCAGATCGTCCGGAGACCGACATGCGCCCTTCCCTCGCCCGCTCGCTGAGCGCCTGCGCCGCCCTGGCCCTGCTCGCCGCCTGCGCCACGCACGAGGTCGATTATCAGGGCGAGGGCGAAGGGTTCGTCGGTCCGGGCGCCCCGGTCATGGCCGTGCTGGAAACCCCGTCGGTCGGCACGGCGGGTCAGGACGCCGCCGACGACCCCGCCGTCTGGGCCTCAGCGAACCCGGTCACGATCATGGGGCGCCAGACGCCCGGCTTCGTCGCCGGCACGGACAAGAAGTCAGGCCTCTACATCTACGGCTTCGACGGCCAGATCCTGCAGTTCTTGCCCGAGGGCCTGCTGAACAATGTTGATGTGGTCGAGGGCCTGTCAGTCGGCGGCCGCCCGCAGGTGGTGCTGGGCGCCAGCGACCGCACGCCGGGCAAGACCGGCATCTCCCTCTACACCTTTGACCCGGCCGGGACCGGCCAGAACGGCGTGCGCTATTGGGGCGCCGTCGCCACCGACGTGGTCGAACCCTACGGCTTCTGCCTCGCGCGGCGCGGGGCCGAGGTTCACGCCATCCTGGTCGGGCACGAGGGCGAGCTGCGCCAGTTCGTCTTGGGCGTGGACGCCGCCGGCCAGCCCACGGCGCGTCTGGTCCGCCGCGCCGAGATCGGCACCATCTCCGAAGGCTGCGCCGCCGACGAAGCCACCGACGCCCTCTACATCAACGAGGAGAACGTCGGCCTGTGGCGCTATGGCCTGAACCCGGCGTCGGGCGCGGCCCGCACCCTGATCCAGCCCATCGCCAAGGACATCCTGGTCGCCGACGCCGAAGGCCTGACCACCATCGCCGACGCCTCGGGCCGCTATCTGATCGCCTCCAGCCAGGGCGATTCCACCTTCCCCGTCTGGCGCATCGACGGCCCGGCGCCCGAGTACAAGGGCCGCTTCAAGATCGTGGACGGCGCGGTCGACGGCGTCACCGGCACCGACGGCCTGGCGGCCGCCAGCGGTCAGGTCGGCCCCTTCCCCGAGGGCCTCGTCGTCATCCAGGACGACGTCAACGATATCGGCACCCAGAACTTCAAATACGTCGACTGGCGCGACATCCGACGGGCGCTGGGTCTGTAGCGGCCGACCCAGTCATTCTTGGGAGGCTCGCCAATAACGGTATCGGCTCAAGCCGCGGTTTGAAGGTCCAAAAGTTGGTGTCGAAGCGAAGACTGCTCGCGACCCATTGCGGACATCAATTGAAAAGAATTCGAGTGGGTCGCCCGTCTGTCGGAAGGCAGAAAACTCCAGCGTGCGTCTTGGTCTCCCAACCGTAGGCAAAGCCTCTGTTCCTACGCACTTGGCTGACATTGCAGCGCGTCATGTTTCTCGGGATTTGAACTTTGTTCAACTGAGCGTCCGGATATCCCGCAAGGGACAAGTGTTGCCGGGCCGTATCAAGCCGTTCTATCGCCGATCGGTTGAGTAAGTTGGCGAGCAACACCGTGACAATCAGTGCGATTGGCATGGTGATCCAGCGCGACAGTTTCCTTGAGGGCCGCTCGCTATTCATTCGGGAACGGTAGCCCAGAGAATGTCCGCTTCACACCCCCGAGCAAAGAGTCGGAACGGCCGCTGTCTGGCCCCGCGGCCGGCCTTATGAGCTTAGGCATATCCTCGAAGGTAACGGCGGACCTCTACTGATCCTCGTCGAACTTGCGCGCGACCAGGTCGGTCAGGGCCTCCATCGCCTCTTCGGCGTCCGGCCCTTCGGCGGACACGTCGATGCTGCAGCCGATGCCGGCGCCCAGCATCAGCAGGCCCATGATCGAGCGGGCGTCCACCGTCACGCCGTCGCGGGTGACGTGGATCTCGCTTTCGAAGCTGGAGGCCAGTTTGACGAACTTGGCCGAGGCGCGGGCGTGTAGGCCGCGCGTATTGCAGATGTTCAGGGTCGCGGTGACGGTCATTTTTCGCCTGCGAGCACCCAGGACGCGACGGAGATGTATTTGCGTCCGGCGTCCTGCGCATGGGCGACGCAGGATTCCAGCGTCTCGCGCCCACGCACGCTGGCCAATTTGATCAGCATGGGCAGGTTCAGCCCGGCGATCACCTCGGCGCGCGTCTGTTCCATCACCGAAATCGCCAGGTTCGACGGCGTGCCGCCGAACATGTCGGTCAGCAGGATGACCCCTTCGCCGTCGTCCACGGCCGCGGCCGCATCGACGATATCGCGGCGCCGACGCTCCATGTCGTCTTCCGGGCCGATGCAGATGGCCGCGACGCCGCGCTGCGGGCCGACCACATGCTCCATGGCGGAGAGAAACTCGGACGCCAACCCGCCGTGGGTGACGATCACCAGACCGATCATGAGGACTTCACTCGCATCCCGCCCCGAACCGTCCCAGGCATTCCCCCGCCCGGCAAGGGAGGCCGGACGCCGCCCTCTATGGACCGCAAGGGGCGTGTCATAGACCCGTCTTTCGGGGTTTCAAAGCGTCTCCAACGCCGCTGCGACCACATCGACGGCCGAGGCGGGTCGGGGATTCAGCGCCAGCAGGGGCAGATCGACCCCCGCGAAAGCCTGTGTCTGCGGCTCCGGAAGCCGTTCGACCCCTTCCGCGATACAGGCGACGGCCAGCGCCACGCGACAGACCGGGCGTGTTCTGGCGGCCACGATTCCGAGGCCGCGCACCTCGATCCGACCGGCGATGGAGGCCGGCGCCGACGCATGAACGGCCCCGTCGGAGGCCCAGACCTGGGTGTAGTCGTCGCTGACCAGCCGCCAGCCGCGCCCGATCAGCCGCAGCGCCAGATCGCTCTTGCCCGCGCCCGACGGCCCCAGGATCATCACACCCTGCCAGGCCCCGCGACGGCGCACGGCGACGGTGGTGGCGTGGATCGGCTGGCCAGGGCTCACGACCAGCGGCCGACCGCCGGGAAGACGATCTCGAACCGCGCCCCGCCTTCGGCCTTGTTTTCGGCGTGGACGCGACCGCCATGCGCCTCGACGATCTGACGCACGATGGACAGCCCGAGGCCCGAGTTGGAGCCGAACACCGCCCCCTTGGGCCGAGAGGTGTAGAACCGCTCGAACACTGTCTCCAGGTTCTCGGCCGGAATGCCTGGCCCCTGGTCCTCGACCCGCACGCGGATCGGCAGATCGTCCCCGATGTCCTCCAGCGTCACCCGCACCACGCCGCCTGCGGGGCTGAACGAGCGGGCGTTGTCGATCAGGTTGCGGAACACCTGCCCCAGCGGCCCGTCGCGCCCCATGACCCGCAGGGCCTGTTCGGGCGCCGTCAGCACGACCGGAATGTCGCCCGGCTTGGCCGTCGTCTCATAGACGCCGACGATATCGACCAGCAGCCGGTTCAGGTCGACCGGCCGCGGCCGATCGCGCGACAACTCCGCATCCAGCCGCGAGGCGTTCGAGATGTCGGTGATCAGCCGGTCCAGCCGACGCACGTCCTGCTGCAACAGCGCCGTCAGCTTCTCGCGGTGCGCATCGGTCTTGACCAGCGGCAGGGTCTCCAGCGCCGACCGGATCGAGGTCAGGGGGTTCTTGATCTCGTGCGACACATCGGCCGCGAACCGTTCGATGGCGTCCATCCGCGTCGACAGGGTGTCGGTCATGGATTCCAGCGACCGCGCGAGGTCGCCGATCTCGTCCTTGCGATCCTCGAGGTCCGGCAGGGAGATGGCCCGCGCACGCTGCAGCTTCACCTGATCCGCCGCCGCCGACAGCCGCATGATCGGCCGCGCCACGAACAGATGCAGCAGCAGCGACCCCAAGAGATTGACCCCCAGCGCCACCAGGGCGAACGGGAACAGCGCCTGCCGCTGGGCGCCCAGGATTTCGTCCACGTCCCCGGATTCGACGGTCAGCACGCCCAGCACCTGACGCACATGGCGCACGGGAATGGACACGGAGACGACGCGGTCGCCGGATTCATTGCGACGCAGGGTCGATTGGGGCGAGCCGTCCAGCGCCGCCGCCACCTCGGCCGCCAGTTCGCTGTCGGCGCGGGCGACGCGGCGCTCTGACAGCAGATTGGCCTTGGCGGCGTCCTCGGTCGCCGTCCCCGCCGGTTGCGCGTCGGGCAGGGGCCGCCCGCCGATGGCCTCGGTCACCTGATAGCTGTCGACCAGCAACAGGCCATTCACATCATACAGCCGCACCCGCTGGCCCGCCGGAATGAACCGGTCGGTCAGCCAGATCGACGCGCGGATGGGGTCCAGTTCGGGCGTCGGCTCGCCCCGCGTCACGCCTTCTTCGCGCAACACATTGGCCAGCAGCTCGGCCTGGACCGTCAGCGATTCCTGACGCGCCTCGATCAGGCCTGGACGCCATTCGTTGATCGCCAGGGCCCCGCCGAACAGGATCAGCAGGCTGAGCAGATTGAGCACCAGGATGAAGCCGCCCAGCCGCGATCCGCCGAAGCGGAACAACGGCCGGCGCTGGGGCTCCTCGTCGGGCTCTCGCCCGCCCGGTTCAGCTCTCGCGGTAGCGGTAGCCGACGCCATACAGGGTCTCGATCGCGTCGAACTCATTGTCCACGGCGCGGAACTTCTTGCGCATCCGCTTCACATGGCTGTCGATGGTGCGGTCGTCGACATAGACCTGGTCGTCGTAGGCGGCGTCCATCAGGTTGTCGCGGCTCTTCACGAATCCCGGACGCTGGGCCAGGGCCTGCAGCAGCAGGAACTCTGTCACAGTCAGCTTGACGGGCTTGCCGTCCCAGGTCGACTCGTGGCGCGCCGGGTCCATCGACAGCTTGCCGCGCTTGATCGCCCGGCCCGAGACCTCGGCCGCCGATTCCGGTTCGCCGCCGTCGGCGCCCGTGCGGCGCAGCAGCGCCTTGACCCGCTCGATCAGCAGACGCTGGCTGAAGGGTTTGTGGATATAGTCGTCGGCGCCCAGGTTGAAGCCCAGGATCTCGTCGATCTCCTCGTCCTTGGACGTCAGCATGATGACCGGGATCTGCGAGGTCTGGCGCAGGCGACGCAGCACCTCCATCCCGTCCATGCGCGGCATCTTCACGTCCAGGATCGCCAGATCGGGCGGCGAGGATTCCAGCGCGGCCAGGCCCGAGGCCCCGTCGTGATAGGCGGTGATCTTGTGGCCATGGCTTTCCAGCGCCAGCGAAACGGACGCCACGATGTTCTCGTCGTCATCGACCAGAGTGATGTTGGCCAAGGGTGTTTTCTCCTGAACTTTACGTTCCCGCGAGCAAGAACGCACAGCAAGCGTAACCGTTCGATCTCGGTCACATTAGGGCTAAGGCGTTTCGGCTCGAATGAAAATCGCCTGCAACCCGAAAGCGGTTCGGTGACATCCAGATGGTCACGGCGCTGCCTCATTTCAACGCGCGCACCGCGTCGCTCCGGCGCGGGCAGAAACATTCCGCCTTCGAAAACCTCGCCTTAAAGGCTTGGGATGCAGGATCGGCCCATGGCGGGTCCGATCCATTACGAAGTCTATGTCCGCAAGAGCGCCCCGTCGTCGTGGACGCTGCTGATCGCGACCGAAGACCGCAAACACGCCATCGACACCGCCGAGGAACAGCTTCGGGACCGTCTCGCCATCGCCTCGCGCGTGACCAAGGAGACGCTGGACCCCGAGACGATGGAGTTCAGCTCCCTGACCATCCTGACGCTGGGCGCGCCGGAGGAGCGAAAGAAGAAGGTCGCCGACAAGGCGGTCCCGCCGGCCTGCAGCAGTCCGACCGAACTCTATTCGCCCCATGCCCGCGCGCTGATCGGCCGGGTGCTGGAGGACTGGCTGAAACGCGAGGGCGTGACCGCCTTCGAACTGCTGCATCGGCCCGATGTGGCCGAACGGCTGGAGGCGGCCGGGGTCGAGCTTCAGCACGCCATCCAGAAGGTCGCAGTCCCCGAAAGCCAGGCCACGGGCCAGGAGGTGCACGGCGTCGTGCGCCACTACCAAAAGCTCACCGAACAGGCGATGGCCCGGCTGCGCAAGGCCGGACGCGACGGCCTGTTCCCCGCGCTGGACGACCGCTCCATCGCCGATCTGGCGCATCGGCTGACCGGCGCGCCGGATCGGGCGCTGCGCATGGGCGGGGTGGTCGCCGGCGCGCTGAAGGGTCGGCGCGGCGCCCGCGATCGCCTGACCGTGCTGATGGACCTGATGGACGCCGCGCCCGCAGACGGCCCGCCGCGCGCCCTGGTCGTGGTGGTGGTCGAGCAGATCGTCGCCGAAATGCTGGCCGTGCGCACCAACCTGACCGAGATTCTGGGTCCGTCCTTGGACCAGGGCGCCAATCTGGCGGCCATCGTGCGCATGGTCGCGCCGGAGGAGATGGACGCCCTGTTGCGGATGGACCCGCGCCTCGCCCTGATGATGCCGCAGGTCGAGGGACCGGCCGCGCGCCTGGGCCTGCATCTGGCCTCGGGCGAGTTTCCGCTTCTGGCCGCGTCCCTGGCCCGTCTCGTCACCCGCGAACTGACCAGCCAGCGCCGCCTTCGCCCCCACGATCCGGTCGGAGAGATCGACATCCTGCGCCTGTTGGCCATGGCCCTGACCGCCTCGGCCGGTCGTCTGCTGACGCTGGAAGAGGTCCAGATCGCCTTCGTCGAACGCTCCAAGAGCCTGGTCACGGCCGATTTCGTCGGCGCCTACGTCAACCCCTGCCCCACGGTTCTGATCGAGGCCGAGCAGCTGACCCGCCTGTGCGAGAACGTCACCGGCGGAGCCAACAAGCGCGCCGCCGCGCGCTGGCTCAGCGCCTGCATCGGCTCGCTGCGCTTCGAAACCGAGATCCGCCAGTCCGTCCCGGGCGGCCCCAGCGCCTCGCACAAGCTGGCCACTCTGGCCCGGCTTCAACGCTCGGTTCAGGCCGCGCATCTGGCCGATCACGACCAGACCCAGATCATGGACGCTATCGGCGCGGTCGGCGCCAATCTGGAGGCCGACGCCCATCTGATCGCGCAGATCGTCCGCGCCCAGGCGGCTGCGCCTCAAAAGCTGACAGCCCTGCTGAAACTGGCCACTGGGGAAGCCGGCCCGCTCGGCCCCGTCGCCGACCGCGCCCGCGCTGAGGCCATCAAGCTGCTGCGCTCGCCCGACGTCCGCACCGCCCTGACCGCCGCGCCGCAAAACCTCGCGGCGTTGCGAGGCCTGATGCAGCAAGCGGGTCTGGCGGCCTAGCCAGCCTCAGTCGAAGATGTCGAAGATGCTGTCGCGCTTCTTTTTCTTGTAGCGATAATCGTCGTCGCGATGCCGGTCGTCGCGGTATTTGTCGCTCCGATAGCCTCGATCGTCGCCGCGATACGGCTGTGACGCCCCGCCGCCCCACGGTTGGGCCTGAGGTTGGGACTGGGGCTGGGCATAGGGCTGAGGCGGCGGCGCATAGGCCTGCGGCGCGGGCGCGACCGGGGCTGTGGCGCGGCCCTCCTCGACGGCGGCGGCCATCAGCTTTTCCAGCTCGCCGCGATCCAGCCAGACGCCCCGGCACTCGGGGCACATGTCGAACTGAACGCCGTTGCGCTCCAGCGTCTGCATCGCGGCGTTGTCGTTGGGGCACATCAGAAGGGGCATGTCGGGCTCCGATCGAAAAAGAATGGGCGGTCGATGCGACAGGCCAGGAGGGGAAAGCTTCGCCGCAACGACACGCCCGTGCGGTCCGACATCGCGTCGCACGATCCGACGCAAGGAAGGGGGACGCCGGACCGCGAGAACGCCAGAGGGGCCCGTTCCGCCTCTTCAAGCTAGGCGCCGTCGCCGCCCGCCGCCATGCGTCGCGGGGCCGCAGGGGGCTTGGGCCATCCCCGCCATCCTATCAGCGACGACGATTGCGAGATTTTACCACGGCTTACGACTGACCAGCGACCACTCGCCTTTCATGGTCCTGCACCGGGTTAGAATGGCGACCCGGTCTTTGACATCTTCGCGTCCCGCCAGAACGCGCGCCGAAATAGACAGATTAGACGAATTAGACGGTGTTTTTGCCAGCGGACCCGCCGGCTAAAGTGCACAGATTGCACCTCAAAAAATCTAGCAGACCTGCCCGGCGGCCCAGCCCGACGACCAGGCCCACTGGAAATTATAGCCGCCCAGCCAGCCGGTCACGTCCACCGCCTCGCCGATGAAATATAGGCCCGGAACCGCCTTGGCCTGCATCGTCTGCTGGTCCAGCGCGGCCGTATCGACCCCGCCCAGCGTCACCTCGGCGGTCCTGTAACCTTCGGACCCCACCGGCTTGACCGCCCAGGCGTTGACCGCCTGATCCAGCCGCCGCAGCACCTTGTCCGACAGGTCCGCCAGATTGCCCGACGCCCCTTCGCGGTGGCATAGGCTCTCGGCCAGACGGCGCGGCACGATATGGCCCAGCGCCGTATGCACAGCCTGTTTGCCGTTCGACGCCTTAGCCGCCTTCAACTCCTCGAACACGTCGCGGCCGGGCGCCATCGAGGCCACCACCGCCTCGCCCTCGCGCCAGTAGGAGCTGATCTGCAGAATGGCCGGCCCCGACAGACCGCGATGCGTGAACAGCATCGCCTCGTTGAAGCTGGCCTTGCGCGCCTTGGCCCCTTCGGGCGCCGAGGCGACCGAGGCGTCCACCGCCACCCCCGCCAGCGGCGTCAGCGTCTCCAGCAGTCCCGCCTCGAAGGTCAGGGGAACCAGCGCCGGTCGGGTCTCGGTGACGCGAATGTCGAACTGCCGCGCCACCTCATAGGCCCAGCCGGTCGCCCCCATCTTGGGGATCGACTTGCCTCCGGTCGCCACGACCAGCGACGCCGCCGTAACCTGCGATCCGTCCGACAGGATCGCCGTGAAGCCCTCGCCGGCTCGTTCGATCCGCGACACCCCGGTCTTCAGGCTCAGGACGACGCCCGCCGCCGCCATGTCGTCGGTCAGCATACGGACGATCTGCTTGGCGCTGTCGTTGCAGAACAGCTGGCCCAGCGTCTTCTCGTGCCAGGCGATCCCGGCCCTATCGATGCGCTTGACGAAATCGTGCTGGGTGTAGCGGCGCAGGGCCGAGGTCGCGAACCGGGGGTTCTCGCCCAGGAAATTCGCCGGTCCGCAGCCCAGATTGGTGAAGTTGCAGCGCCCGCCGCCCGAGATGCGGATCTTCTCGCCCGGCCGGTCGGCATGGTCCACGACCCTGACCCGCCGCCCGCGTCGCCCGGCCTCGATGGCGGCCATCATCCCGGCCGCGCCGGCCCCGACCACAAGGACGTCGACGAGGGCGTCCGAAGACGCCCTCGTCACTTGGAACCTCGCGGTTCCAGCCTCGGGGAGAGCTTAGTAACGGTAGTGATCCGCCTTGAACGGGCCTTCGACCGGCACGTTGATGTAGTCGGCCTGATCCTTGGTCAGCACGGTCAGCTTGGCGCCCAGCTTGGCCAGGTGCAGCATGGCGACCTTCTCGTCCAGATGCTTGGGCAGGGTGTAGACCTTGTTTGCGTACTTGTCGGCGTTGGTCCACAGTTCGATCTGGGCCAGCGTCTGGTTGGTGAAGGACGCCGACATCACGAAGGACGGGTGGCCCGTGGCGTTGCCCAGGTTCACCAGGCGGCCTTCCGACAGCAGGATGATCTTCTTGCCGTCCGGGAACTCGACGTGGTGGACCTGCGGCTTGATCTCGTCCCACTTGAAGTTCTTCAGACCGGCGACCTGAATCTCCGAGTCGAAGTGGCCGATGTTGCAGACGATGGCGTTGTTCTTCATCTGCCGCATGTGGTCGACGGTGATGACGTCCTTGTTGCCGGTCGTCGTCACATAGATGTCGGCGCGGCCGGCGGTGTCGTCCAGCGTCTGGACTTCATAGCCTTCCATCGCGGCCTGTAGGGCGCAGATCGGGTCGATCTCGGTCACGATCACGCGGGCGCCGCCCTGGCGCAGCGAGGCGGCCGAGCCCTTGCCCACGTCGCCGTAGCCGCAGACCACCGCGACCTTGCCCGACAGCATGACGTCGGTGCCGCGACGGATCGCGTCGACCAGCGATTCACGGCAGCCGTACAGGTTGTCGAACTTGGACTTGGTGACGCTGTCGTTGACGTTGATGGCGGGGAAGGGCAACTCGCCCTTTTCAGCCATTTGATACAGGCGGTGCACGCCCGTGGTCGTCTCTTCCGACACGCCGCCGATGGCGTCGCGGATGGCCGAATAGAAGCCCGGCTTCTCAGCCAGATAGCGTTTCATAACCTTGAAGAGAGCCTCTTCTTCTTCGTTCTGGGGATTGGCCAGAACCGAGATGTCCTTCTCGGCCTTCGGACCCAGCACGCACAGCAGGGTCGCGTCGCCGCCGTCGTCCAGGATCAGGTTCGGATAGCCGCCGTCGGCCCATTCGAAGATCTTGTGGGCGTAGTCCCAGTATTCTTCCAGCGTCTCGCCCTTGGTGGCGAAGACCGGGGTGCCGTTGGCGGCGATGGCGGCGGCGGCGTGGTCCTGGGTCGAGAAGATGTTGCAGGAGGCCCAGCGCACTTCGGCGCCCAGGGCTTCCAGCGTCTGGATCAGAACCGCCGTCTGGATCGTCATGTGCAGGCTGCCGGCGATGCGGGCGCCCTTCAGCGGCTGGCTGGCGCCGAACTCGTCACGCAGGGACATCAGGCCCGGCATTTCGGTTTCAGCGATCTCGATTTCCTTGTTGCCCCAATCGGCCAGGGTGATGTCGCGAACGATGTAGTCGGTCATGGCTTGGGCTCCCGGCCGCAATGAGTTTGGGCCCTCATAGCCCGGCGCGCGCCGAGTATCAACAAACACATAAAGATATCCTTATGCGATCCCGGCTCAGCAGTTTCTTAAATCCTGGCCGGTATAGACCTTATCATGGAACGCCGCGCTCTACTCGGTCTCGCCGTCGTCGCGACGGCCGCCGCCTCGACCTCCGCCCGCGCTTCGAGCGGCGGCGCGGCGCCGTCGGCCGACACCTATATCCGGCTGCCAGTCATCACCGCCTCGATCCTTCAGGCGAACGGTCGTCGGGGTGTGCTGACCATCGAAACCGGGGTCGACGTGCCCGATGCGGCCCTTCGCACCCGCGCCCAGCAGTCTGCGCCGCGCCTGCGCGCCGCCTACAACACCGCCGCTCAGCGCTTCGCCAACGGCCTGCGTCCCGGCGTCGTGCCCGACATCGACCAGCTGTCGGCCGCGCTTCAGGCGGCGACCAACGCCACCCTGGGCCGCGCCGGCGCTCGCCTGCTGCTCGGCACCGTCATGGCGGTCTGACTTCCGCCTCTAGAGGAACGAATAGGGGTCCACGTCCACCGTCAGGCGGACCGACCCCGGCACCTTCACCCGCTGAAGCCAGGCGCGCAGGAACGCTTGGAGGTTCACGTCCCGGTCGGCCCGCACCAGAAGCCGCTTGCGCCGCCTCCCCCGCACCAGAGCCAGCGGCGCATCGGCGGGGCCATAGACCTCCAGCCGCTCGGCGTTGGGAATGGCCTGGGCCAGGTCGTTCGCCGTCTTCTCGACGGCGGCCGCATTCTCGCTGGACAGGATGATCGCCGCCAGCCGGCCGTAGGGCGGCAGGGACGCGGCCTCGCGCTCGGCCATTTCCGCCTCGACGAAGGCGTCGCGATCGCCGGCCGCCAGGGCTGTCAGCACCGTATGCTCGGGCGTCCAGGTCTGAAGCAGCGCCCGCCCCGGCCGATCCGCCCGACCCGCTCGCCCGGTAGCCTGGGCCAGCAGTTGGTAGGTCCGCTCGGCCGCGCGCAGATCGCCGCCCCGCAGGCCGAGGTCCGCATCCACCACGCCCACCAGCGTCAGGCGCGGGAAGTTGTGGCCCTTGGCTGCGGCCTGCGTCGCCACCAGAATGTCGATCTCGCCGTCCGTCATCTTCTGGATCAGGGCGCGCGCCGACCTGGCGTCCGGCGCGGTGTCGGAACTGAACACCGCCGTGCGCGCCTCGGGGAACAGCTGGCGCACCTCTTCCTCGACCCGCTCAACCCCCGGCCCGACCGAGACCAGCGAATCCTCGGCCCCGCACGAGGGACACAGTTTGGGACGCGCCATGGAGAAGCCGGTCAGGTGACAGACCAGCCGCCCGGTATAGCGATGCTCGACCAGCCAGCTGTCGGTGTCCGGCGCCGTCAGCCGATGGCCGCAGGCGCGGCACAGGACGACGGGCGCATAGCCGCGCCGGTTCAGGAACAGCAGGGTCTGCTCACCCCGCGCCAAGGTTTCGCCGATGGCCAGACGCAGCGGCTGCGACAGCCAGGTTTGGGGGTCGGGCGTGTTCTGCCTCAGGTCCAGCAGGCCGATGTCCGGCAGGACCGCCGTTCCGTGCCGCGCGCCCAACTTCAGCCAGTCGTAGCGTCCGCTCTGCGCGTTCCACAGCGTCTCCAGCGACGGCGTCGCCGAGGCCAGGACCACCGCAGCTCCCTCGATCCGCGCCCGCGCCACGGCCAGGTCGCGGCCGTGATAGACCAGGCCTTCCTCTTGTTTGAACGAGCCATCGTGCTCCTCGTCCACCACGATCAGGCGCAGGTTCGTAAAGGGCAGGAACAGGGCCGAGCGCGCCCCGACCACGATGTTGCAGCGCCCGGCGACCACCGCCTCCCACACCTGGCGGCGGCGCGGCGGAGCGACGCCGGAATGCCATTCGGCCGGAGCGGCGCCGAAGCGCGCCGCGATCCGCTCGATCAGGGCCTGGGTCAGCGCGATCTCGGGCAGCAGGATGAGGATCTGCGCGGCCGGATCGGCCCGCAGCACCCGCGCGATGGCCTCCAGATAGGCCTCGGTCTTGCCCGATCCCGTCACCCCGTCCAGCAGGAAGGGGCGGAAGCCGCCGCCCGCCACGCCCTCCGCCATCGCCGTCGCCGACGCCGCCTGGTCGCCGTTCAGCGCGGCGGGCGCGTGGTCGGGATCGGGCCGGTCGAACGCCGCCTCGGCCGCGATCTCGATGATCTCCAGCACGCCCTCGTCGATCAGGCCCTTGACCACGCCCGACGACACGCCCGCCGCCCGCGCCAGATCGGCCGGCGGCATGGCGCGATCGCCCAAGGCCTCCAGCACGCCGGTCCGCGCCGGGGTGGCGCGCGAGGGCGACCGCTCGCCCACCCGTCGCACCCGGCGTTCCGGCCGGGGCCGGGGCGCGCGCAAGCCCTTCAGCGCCGTCGCCGCCATCTCGCCCGGCGCCGACAGGGTCCAGCGCCCGGCCCATTCGACGAAATCCATCACGCCCGCCGGCAGGGGCGGATCGTCCAATCGGCTGTCGATCGCCTTCAGGCGCCGGTTCGAGCCTGTGGTTTCGAACACCTCAGACACCACGCCCCGGATCAGGCGCGGCCCCAGCGGCACAGCGACCTGATCGCCCCGCGCCAAATCTCCGTGTGCCAGGCTCAGCGCCTCGGGAACCTCGTAGTCGAAGGCCTCCGGCACCGGCAGGGGAATGAGGACCGAGGCGACTTTCACCGAACTGCGCCCTCGGCTATGAAGCCGCCCATGAAACTCTTTCTCGATACCGCCGACGTCGCCGTCATCAAGGACATGGTCCCCACCGGAATGGTGGATGGCGTCACCACCAATCCGTCGCTGATCGCCAAGTCGGGTCGGAACATCGCCGAGGTCATCGCCGAAATCTGCGCCCTGGTCGAGGGGCCGATTTCCGCCGAGGCCGTCTCGCTTGATTTCGAGACCATGGTCAAGGAGGGCGACAAGCTGGCCGCCATCGCCCCGAACGTCGTGGTGAAACTGCCCCTGACCTGGGATGGCCTGCGCGCCTGCCGCATCTTCACCGACAAGGGTATCAAGACCAACGTCACCCTGTGCTTCTCGGCCGCCCAGGCCCTGCTGGCCGCCAAGGCCGGCGCCACCTTCGTCTCGCCGTTCGTCGGACGTCTGGAAGACAACGGCGCCGACGGCATCGGCCTTCTGGAAGAAATCCGCGTCCTGTATGACGTGCACGGTTTCGAGACCCAGATCCTGGCCGCGTCCCTGCGCAATGTGGGCCATGTCGCCGCCGCCGCCGTCGCCGGATCGGACGCCGCCACCTTCGGCGCCGACACATTCAAGGCCTTGGTGAACCACCCGTTAACCGACAAGGGTCTTGATGCCTTCGTGTCGGACTGGGCCAAGACGGGTCAGTCTATTCTGTAGCATCGCGGTTCCCGGAGAGGTCTGTTTGAGCGGCTCATTGGACCTTTTCGAAACGTCGGAATCGGACGCAACGCCCCATATCGGCGACGGCTTGCATTGGCCCGACGTGCGCGGCTGGCTGCAGACCCATCCCCAGACCCTGCTGGACGACCGGTCCCTGCTGGAAGAGATCGGCCTGCGGCCGCACGGCCGCAACGTGGTCGAGTTCGGCGCCGCCGCCCTGACGCGGCTGGAGGCCGTGGTCGAGCGCGAGACCGGCGCCCGGCGCGAGATCGAACTGGTCGCCCGCGCCAACTTCGCCGCCCAGACCCAGACGCACGTCGCGACCCTGGACCTGATGGAGGCCAAAAACCATTCCGACCTGGCACGGCGGCTGGATGCGGCGGCGCAGGGGCGGTTCGGCTTGGCCGGCACCGCCATCGCTCTGGAAAAACCCGGCGGCGTACCCTTCGGCTGGCGCGCCCTGGAAGAAGGCGACGTCGACAACCTGCTGGGCGAGCACGGCCTGACCTGGCTCGGCCCGATGATCCAAGGTCTGAATTTCTTCGGCGCGGCCGAGGATCAGGTGAGGTCCATCGCCCTGGTCCGCATGGCACCCCACCTGACGCCGGGCGGGCCGCCGCGCCCCTGCATCTGCGCCTTCGGCTCGCCCGAGCCCGAAGGCTTCACCCCCAACATGGGCTGCGAACTGGCCGCCTTCCTGGCGCGGGTGACGGAGCGGATGGCCGAGCGATGGCCCGTCCTGAACTGAAAAGCCCTGAACTGACCGCCTCCGACGCCCTGCGCGCCTGGCTGGATCATCTGGCGCACGAACGTCGGCTGTCGCCGCGCACGCTGGAGGCCTATGGCCATATCGGCCGGCTATATGTCGCCTTCCTCGAACACCATCGCGGCGAGGCGCTGTCGCTCAGGGACATGGGCACGATCACCGCCGCCGAGGTCCGCGCCCACATGGCCGAGCGGCGCTCAGGCGATCACCCGCTGGCGGCCCGGTCGCTTAGCCAGAGCTTATCGGCCATTCGCGGTTTTCACGCCTTCCTCGACCGGCGGCTGGACACGCCCGCCCCGCAGTTGGCCCTGGTGCGCGGCCCAAAGGTCAAGCCGTCCCTGCCCCGGCCGGTGACCGAGGATCAGGCGCGCGCCCTGCTGGGCGAACCGGACGTCGATCCCGACGCCGAACCGTGGGAGGCCGCGCGGGACCGCGCCGTCCTGACCCTGCTCTACGGCTGCGGGCTGCGGATCTCCGAGGCCATGTCCCTGACCCGCGCCGATGCGCCGCTGGGGGAGACGCTGCGCATCGTGGGAAAGGGGTCCAAGACGCGGATCGCCCCGATCCTGCCCGCCGTGCGCGATGCGGTGGACGCCTATCTGGCCCTGCTGCCCTTCCCGCTCCAGCCTGCCGACGCTCTGTTTCGCGCGCGCCGCGGCGGCCCTTTAAGCCCCCGTCATGTCCAGGCTTCGGTCCAGAATCTGCGCGGGCGGCTAGGCCTGCCCGAACGCACCACGCCTCACGCCCTACGCCACAGTTTCGCGACCCACCTGCTGGGCGCCGGCGCCGACCTGCGATCGATCCAGGAACTGCTGGGTCACGCCAGCCTGTCGACGACCCAGAAATACACCGGCGTCGATGCGGATCGCCTTTTGAACGCCTATGCGGCCGCCCATCCGCGCGCCTAGCGACGCGGCGCGGGCGGAGCCGGCGGCACGCCGACGTCGGGCTGGGCCGGCATCAGGTTTCGACCCAGCGCCCGTTGATCGGGCACAGCGTAGCTTATCGGCAAGGGACAGTTGTTCTGGTCGCGCCGGTCCAGCAGCAGATATCGCCGGACCTGTCCGTCATCGAGCGAGCGATCCAGCGTCATGGCGCCGGCGCCGTCTTGCCGAGCCTGCATCAGCGGATCGCCGCAACGCTGCGCGTTCTCCCTTGGGGCGGAAACAACGACAAGATCACGACTGGTGATCGCGCTGGAAGACGCCGCCGCAGGGTCGGACAAGGCCAGCATAAGCAAGGTCAGCATCGCATCCTCCTGAATAGGCTCCGACGATACGCCGACAACCCCCGATCGGCCAGACGACACCGAACGCTTGGCGAACAGGCGCGGCTGCGATGAGACGCATTGCGCCCGTTCAAACTCGTCCTCCCAGATCAGATCGCCTTGATCGCCCCGCCGTCCAGCCGGATCAGCGAGCCGGTCACGTAGGCCGCCAGCGGACTGGCCAGGAAGGCGGCGGTGGCGCCGAACTCCTCGGTCGTGCCGATGCGGCCGACGGGGATGGATTTGACGGATGCGGCCCGCGCCTCTTGTGGCGTCGTGCCGGTGCGCTCGGCGGTCGCCTGGTCCAGCCTTTCGATGCGCGGCGTGTCGATCCGACCCGGCAACAGGGTGTTGACCGTCACCCCGTCAGGTCCGACCTCATTGGCCAGCGTCTTGGCCCAGGCCGCGACCGAGGCCCGCAGGGTGTTGGACACGCCCAGCGCCGCCGACGGCTCGACCACCGTGATCGAGGCGACGTTCAGGATCCGCCCCCAGCCGGCCGCCCGCATGGCCGGCAGCACCCGGTCAGTCAGGCGGAAGATCGACAGCACCATCGACTCGAAATGATCGCGCCACACCGCAGGCTCCAGTCCCGACACGCCCGACGGCGGCGGCCCCCCGGTGTTGTTCAGCAGGATTTCGATCGGCCCGCCCAGCAGATCCTCGGCCCGATCCACCGCCTTCAACAGCGCCTCATGATCCGCCAGATCCGCCGCCGCCACGACCGCCTTGCCCGGTCCGGTCGCGTTCAGCGCATCCGCCACGGCCTGAAGCTTTTCCGCATCGCGCGACAGCAGGGCGACGTGCGCGCCCTCCGCGACCAGGGCCGTCGCCACGGCGCGACCCAGGCCGGACGAGCCGCCGCAGATCAGGGCGCGCTTGCCGTTCAGTTTCAGGTCCATGGCCATCTCCGATCCTGTGCAGCCTCCGATATCGGATGCGTGGGTTCCCAGCGCAACGCGGCGTTAACCGAGACGGCGCACCTTCTTTGTCGAGCGGCCGCCTAGACCGCCAGGACAGGCCGGGGAGGGCTCGCCCATGTCGACCAAGATGACGTCCAGCACCCGCCGCCACAGCGACCATTTCGAGCCGCAGGACACCGATCCCCACGAACAGCGCCGCCTGCGCGGGCAGCTGGAGCAGATCGACTACGCCGCCTATGTCGCCAACAAGGAGGTGATCGGGCACGCCCTGACCGGCGTGGACGCCGGCTCGCTGCAAAAGCTGGCGGTCATGACCGCCACGGCCCGCGCCAAATGGGTGGCGGAATCGCTGCGCCTGGCCCACTCCGGCTCGGCCGTCACGCCGGACCAGGTCGCCCGCCTGACCGCCGCCCGCACCGCCTACGACGAACTGGCCGAAGCCTACGAGGCTCTGCGCCGGGTCATCGAACGAGGCTACGTCGCGCTGCGGTGATCTGACGAGATCGAGTGTCCGGAACCGGGCGCCCTCATCGTCGTTCTGCGGCCATGAAAATCGCTCGCATCGCTTCCATCGCCCTGATCGCCGGCGCCGCCCTGGCGCTGGGCGCCTGCGCCACCCTTCAACGCGGCCCCGTCGGCAACGCCGCCGTGCCCCAACCCACGAAGCCGGTCGACCTGAACCGCTACGCCGGCCTGTGGTATGAAATCGGGCGCTACGAAAACGGGTTCGAGCGCGGCTGCGAAGGCGTGACCGCCCAATATTCGGTGCGCGATGACGGTCTGGTCGGGGTGCTGAACACCTGCCGACAGGGTGCGGTCGATGGTCCGGAAAAGACCTCCGAGGGCAAGGCGAAGATCGTCGAGGGCAGCGACAACGCCAAGCTGAAGGTGTCCTTCTTCGGCCCCTTCTACGTCGGCGACTATTGGGTGCTGGACCATGCTGACGACTATTCCTGGTCCATCGTCGGCGAGCCGTCGGGCCGCTACCTTTGGCTGCTCAATCGCACCGCGCAACCCTCGCCCCAGGTCCGCGAGACCATCCTGAACCGAACCCGCGCCCTGGGCTATGACCTGACCTTGGTCCGGCCGACCCAGCACTGATCGCTAGCCCTGGCGGCTGGCTTCTTTGGTTCAGCGCCAGGGAGGGTTTTCGGAATAGGCGCTCCTGAAACGCTCCCGCGCCCTTTTTACCGGCGGTAAAAAGTGTCCCGCCAGGGTGAAGCCAGCGCAAAGCGCCAATATGGGCGTGAAGAAGCGACCGTCATCCAGATCACTGATCGAACTGGCGAAAAGCAGCGCCAAAAAACGGGATGGCCGGAACATTCATCACCGCGATGTCCCTGAAACGATCAAACTTCGTGCCGGGATACCGGCGATGGCTATCGTCGGACGCTACCGCGACCCCGACGAAGGCGGAGATCGCCACAAAAGCGGCTACGACGACAACGATCAGCAAGATATCCGGCGCAGCCATATACACCCTAGACGAGACAGACCGCAGACTGAAGGGTGCGCCGGATGATGTCCAGCCAGTAACGCTCTGTCTGATCAGGAACGCCTGGTGGAGCCGAGGGACGCCAAACCCCTCGTCCTGGCGCGTCCCAGATTGTTTTTTAACCTATTGATACTTGACCCATTTTCCTAGGGACGCTCCATAGCAGTCCAGAACGAACCATGATCGTCGCCATTCATTTTTAGGGTGAGATTTAGGGCCGACACATGTGGCCGTTCTGTTTGCGTTCATTGACGTGACCCCCATTTCTCATCCAGCCATAACGAGAGTCCTTTGGTGATCTGAGCTGGGGTTGTCGGGGTTGGCAAGAGGCCGGTCAGCGCAGCCCCCAACCAGCGCAGCGGACCGGCCGATCTGTCCGGTGAGCGCTT
>JANDKB010017223.1:0-32849 GCA_027944975.1 Acanthamoeba sp. SK_2022c | reverse complement strand
GATGGGACGACGGGCGGCGGCCTGCGCGCTGGCGCTCGCCCTGTGCGCCTGCGTGGACAAGTCCGATCTGCCCCGGCCGGTGGTTCAGGCCGATGCGGCCGCCGGACTGGCGGTGATCAAGGAGGTCGGTTGCGCGGCCTGTCACCGGATTCCCGGCGTCGCCTGGCCCGAGGGCCGGTCCGGCTCGAACCTTGCGGGGTTCGGCGCGCGCCCCCTGATCGCCGGACGCTTGCCGAACCAGCCCGATGTCCTGATCCGCTGGCTGATCGACGCGCCGTCGATGGACCCCGGAACCGCCATGCCGCCCATGCCCCTGACGCAAGACCAAGCCCGCGACGTCGCGGCCTATCTGTACACGCTCGATGAAGACTGACGCCCCTCCCGGAATCGCCGGCTGGCCGCCGCCCGTGCTTGATCCCGCCGGGCCGTTCGCCGGACCGATCCAGACCGTCGCCTGGGTGCTGTTCATCATGGCGGTGGTGGTCATGGTGGTGGTGGCCGTGGCGCTGGGCATAGCCCTGTTCGGGCCGCGCAAGTGGAAGCGGCGGGTCGGCGGCGAACGCCTGATCTGGATTGCGGGACTGGTCTTCCCGGTGGTCGTTCTGACCGGGCTGCTGGTCTATGGGCTGACCACGACCGCGCGGGTGGCCGATGCGCCCAAGCCCGGCGAAATGCGGGTGCGCGTCACTGGCGAAATGTGGTGGTGGCGCGTCGCCTATCTGGACGGTCAGGGGCGAGAAATCGTCCAGGACGCCAACGAGGTCCACATCCCGGCCGGCCAGCCCGTCGTGTTCGAGCTGGAAAGCGCGGACGTGATCCACAGCTTCTGGGTGCCGCGCCTGGGCGGAAAGACCGACATGATCCCCGGCCGCCGCAACTTCATGCGCCTGCAAGCCGACGCGCCTGGGACCTACGGCGGCCAATGCGCCGAATATTGCGGCGGTCCTCACGCCCTGATGGGGCTGCTGGTCGTGGCCCACGCGCCGCACGACTATGCCGCCTGGTTGGCGCGCCAGTCGCGGCCGGCCGCCGTCGTGCCCTCGGCCCAGGGGCCGCTGGCCTTGATCGATCAGGGGCGCAACGTCTTCGCCGCCTCGGGCTGCGCCGCCTGTCACACCATTCGCGGGACCGAGGCGAACGGTCTGGCGGGACCGGACCTGACCCACGTCGGCTCGCGCCAGACGCTGGGCGCCGGCATCCTGCCGAACAATCAGGGGACGATGGCCGGCTGGATTTCGGACAGCCAGAGCCTGAAGCCCGGCAACCGGATGCCGTCCTATGCGGTCCTGTCGGGCCAGGACGTGCGCGCCGTCGCCGCCTATCTGGAAAGCCTGAAATGAGTTCGGAAACCGGGTTCGATCCCGAACTCTACAAACGCTTCCCCACCACCGAAGCCCGGCCCGAGGGCGAGCTGGAGCAGCTCGACGAGGTCTGGTGCGGCCCGCGGCGGCCGTGGGAGTGGATCACCGCGATCAACAACAACTACATCGGCGTCTATTACGTCGGCGCGGCCATGCTGTTCTTTGTGTTGGCAGGCGTCCTGGCGCTGTTGATGCGCACGCAGCTGGCCCTGCCGATGACGGGCTTCCTGGCGCAGGAAACCTACAACCAGATCTTCACCATGCACGGCACGGTGATGATGTTTCTGTTCGCCGTGCCCGCGGTCGAGGCGCTGGGCGTGCTGCTGCTGCCGCAGATGCTGGGGGCGCGCGACCTGCCGTTCCCGAGGCTCAGCGCCTACGCCTTCTGGGCCTATCTGGTCGGGGGGCTGTGCTTCTTCGCCTCGTTGTTCTTCGGCCTGGCGCCGAACGGCGGCTGGTTCATGTATCCGCCGCTGACGTCGATGACCTATTCGCCGGGGATCAACGCCGACTTCTGGCTCCTGGGCATCGGCTTCATCGAGATTTCGGCCATCGCCGGCGCCATCGAGATTATCGTTGGGGTGCTGAAGACGCGGGCGCCGGGCATGACTTTGGACAAGCTGCCGATCTTCGCCTGGGCCATGCTGATCTTCGCCTGCATGATCATCATCGCCTTCCCGTCGATCATTCTGTCGACCCTGCTGCTGGAGCTGGAACGCGCGCTGGGCTGGCCCTTCTTCGATGCGGCCAAGGGCGGCGACCCCATGCTGTGGCAACACCTGTTCTGGTTCTTTGGCCATCCCGAGGTCTACATCATCTTCCTGCCGGCGGCGGGGGCGATGTCGACCCTGATCCCGGCTGTCGCCCAGACCAAGCTGGTCGGTTATCGGCTGGTGGTCCTGGCCATGCTGGCGACCGGCTTCATCAGCTTCGGCGTCTGGGCGCACCACATGTTCACCACGGGCATGCCGCAGATCTCGATCAACTATTTCAGCGCCGCCTCCATGGCCGTCAGCGTGCCGGCGGGGGTGCAGGTCTTCGCCTGGATCGCCACCCTGGCGGCGGGCAAGATGCGGTTCAATACGCCCGGCCTGTTCGCCGTCGGGGGGCTGGTGATCTTCGTCATGGGCGGACTGACCGGGGTGATGGTCGCCATGGTGCCGTTCGACTGGCAGGCCCACGACAGCTATTTCATCGTCGCCCACCTGCATTACGTCCTGATCGGCGGAATGGTCTTCCCGCTCTTCGCCGCCATCTACTACTGGACGCCGATGTCCAGCAGCCGGCCGCTCAGCGAGCGGTGGGGCAAGTGGATCTTCTGGCTGATGTTCGTCGGTCACAACGTGACCTTCATGCCCATGCATCTGACCGGACTGATGGGCATGCCGCGGCGCGTCTACACCTATCTGCCGGATCGAGGCTGGGACCTGCCCAATATGATCTCGACCGTCGGCTCCTTCATGTTCGGCCTGGCGGTGGTGTTGTGGATGATCGACATGATCCGCAACTTCCGGCCCTTCGGCGACAAGGACGCGGGCAATGTCTTTGGCGGGCCGGGGCTGGAGTGGCTGCCCGCAGGTCGATACTCGCTGCGCTCCGTCCCGGTGATCAAGAGTCTGTACCCGATGTGGGATCAGCCGAACCTGGCGCGCGACGTCGAGGCCGGCCGCTACTTTCTGCCCGGCGCGCCGCGTGGCGAGCGCGAGACCATGATCACCAGTCCGATCAACGCCGAGCCCCAATATCTCCAGCGGATGCCCCGGCCGTCCAGCTGGTATGTCTGGGGCGCGATCTTCACCGCCGGCTTCTTCCTGATCCTGACGATCCAGGCCTATGTCGCCTCCTTGGTCAGCGGCGTGCTGGCCGTCTACTGCATCGTCAAATGGTGCTGGGGACTGGATCGGCCCGGCGGTCCAGCGACGGTGGATGTCGGCGGCGGCGTGCGACTGCCGACCTATGTGTCCGGCCCCAGCAGCCACGGCTGGTGGGCGATGGTCATCACCCTGATCGTGTCGGGCATGGTCGCGATCATGGCCTGCTTCTCCTACGTCTTCCTGTGGAGCCGGCGGCCGGACCTGTGGCAGGCGCCGCCCGAGATCGGCTCCCTGCCTTTGACCTTGGGGCTGCTGGCGGCCGCGGGGATCGGCGCCTGGGCGTCTCAAGGCGCGCTGAAGCTTGACCGACCGCGCAGCGCCGGCATCGCCTCTGTCCTGATGCTGGTCGCCGCCCTGGCGGCGGGCGGCGCTTTTGCGGCCGAGGCCTCGGCCTGGTGGAACTCGGGCCTTCGCCCCGACGCCTCCAGCCAGGGCGCGACCGTCTATGCGCTGTTGGCCTGGCAGGGGACGTTCGTCGGCATCTCGTTGTTGATGGGGCCGTTCGTCCTGCTGCGCTGGCTTTGCGGCCTGGTGTCGCCACGTTATCCGGCGACATTCGAAGTGGTCGCCCTGTTCGTGGCCTTCACGGCGGTTCAGGGCGCGGCGACGACCCTTCTGATCCGCCTGTTCCCGGGCGTCGGCGCATGAGGTTCTGGCTGCTGATGCTGGGCGGCCTCCTCGTATGGGCCGCGCATTTCATGGGCCTGTATCTGCTGTCCAGCGTCGCCGATGTGGCGCGTGAGGATGCCGGCGCATGGAACGCTCTCGGGCTGACTTTCAGCGCCCTCTGCCTGGCAAGCATTGGCGCCCTATGTTGGAAATGCCTGATTGCCCTGCGTGCAAAGCCTGAAGCGACACAGTCCTTCGGCTTGCGCCTGGCGATAGCCGGGAGCTTGCTTGGCGCAATCGGCGTTGTGTTTCAAACTCTGGTGCTTGTCGTCGGTGGTAGGATGTGAAGCCGATTGTGCAGCCTGATCTCTCCCGGTAATCAGGCCGCATAGTATTTCCAGTCGGCGCGGTAGTCATAGCCGGCGTGGCCATAGCCTTGGCCTGACTGCGCCCGAACATCGAGCTGGGACAGGGTGACGCCAAGGGGGCGGGCGCCGGCCTGATGCAGGATGCGGATCGCGGCGGCGACGGCGCGCGCGGGGGTTTTTCGCCAGCGGGCGAGCAGAATGACGGTGTCGGCCTTGGCTGACAGGATGCGGGCGTCGGCGAGGACCAGGACGGGCGCGGTGTCGATGACGATCAGGTCAAAGGCCTGACGCAGGTCGTCGAGCAGGGCGGTCATCGGCGGGGCGCCGAACAGGTCCTCGGCCGACAGGCCTGATCCCGACAGGGGCAGAACCTGCGCGCCGGAGGCCGGGTCCAGCACCAGGACGTTTCGCCAGGCCGCCGCGCCATGCAGGACCTCGGCCAGGCCGTGGTCGGGATTCAGGCCCAGCATCCGCGTCACGCCGCGCCGGCGCGGATCGCCATCGATCAAGAGAACGCGTCCGCCGGAGCGCGCAGCGACGCGGGCCAGACAGACGGCTGTGGTGGTCTTGCCTTCGCCGGGCAGGGCGGAGGTGACGGCGACGATGCGCGCCGACGGCTCGCCGACGACGCTGACGATAGGGGTGATCGACGTGCGCAGCGCTCGAAAGGCCTCGGCGAAGACCGACAGCGGTCGCTGGACGACGAGGTCGATCGGGTGCAGCGTCTGATCCTCGGCCGTCGCCACCGATGAGGCGAGGGGAACGGCGCCGACGGCGCCGACGCCCAGCCTGCGCTCGATGTCATCGGGGCCGCTGAGGCCGGTCTGCATGGCGTTGGCGATGATGACGGCCCCGGTCCCCGCCGCCGCGCCGAGCATCAGACCGAGCGCGAGGCTGATCATCAGGTTCGGCGCGCTTTGCGCGGTAGGAGGCGTGGCGCGCGAGACGATGCGGGCGTCCGCCTGCTCGACGCCGGTCTGGGCGCTGGTCTCGCGATAACGATCCAGGAAGGCGCGGTAGATGGCGCGGGCGGCCTCGGCCTCGCCATCCAGTTCGCGCAGACGCACCGAGGCGGCGTTGTTGTCGGCCAGGGCGCCGCGCGCAGCATCCAGGCTGGACTGGACCGAGGCGGCGCGTTGGCGGGCGACCTGGGCCTGGGCGTCCAGGTTCGAGACGACACGGCGGATCTCGGCCTGGATCTGCGCGTCGATGTCGGACAGTTCCTGACGGGCGCGGATCATGTCGGGATGCAGCGGGCCGTAACGCACGGAGAGGTCCGCGACGCGGGTGCTGATCGTGGCGCGCTGTGCGCGCAGATTCTGAACCACGGGAGAGGAGAGGGCCTCGCCCACATCGTCGCCGTTTGAGCCGGCCGCCATCTGGGCGCGGGCGGTGCGCAGGCGGGCGTCCTGCTCGGCCTGCTGTGCGCGGGCCAAGGCGAGTTGCTGGTTGTAGGCCGAGATCTCCTGCTCGGTCAGTGTGGCGCCCTGGGCGCTGAGCAGGCCGTTTTCGATCCGGTAGGCTGAGACGGCCGCGTCGGCGGCCTCGACCTGACGGCGCAGGTCTTCCAGCCGGGCGCCCAGGAAGGTGTTGGCCTGGGCGTTGGCGTCGAACTTGGCGGTGAGTTGAGACTGGAGATAGGCGCCGGCGAAGGCGTTGGCGATGCGGGCCGCCTTGACTGGGTCTTCGGAGGTGAAGCTGATCGCCATCGAATAGGTCAGGCCGACGCGGCGCACGGTCAGGCGCCGACGGACGGCGTCGATCACCTGTTGGCGCTCGATCTCAGCATCGGTCGACGCAGGCGTGGCGCGCGACAGGTGTGGGGTGAGGGGCGAGGATCGCAGGCGAGCGTTGAACTCGGGATCGCGGATCAGACCCAGCGTCTGCACGACCTGTGCGGCGAGCTGGGGTGACTTCAGAACCTCGACCTCGGTGTCAACGATGGCCGCCTCGGCGTCGAGCGCCGACAGCACGGCCTGTCCCGCCACGACCTGTTCCTTGCGGGTGTTGATCTGGAGGCTGGCGGTCGCGGTATAGACCGGCGGCTGGCCCAGCATCAGCGCCAGCACGATCAGGCAGACGACCGCTGCGACAGCGGTGAACAGACCGAGACGACGGCGGAAGGCGGTGATCAGGGCGTGGAGGTCGATGGCGTCGTCCGCCGGCTGGCCGGGACCGCCGATCGCGGTGTCGTGGTGGGTCATCGCGCCATCGAACGGTGATCGTCCCGTCTAGTGGTGCGATGCTGCCTTCAGGTTGTCAATCTTCGCGCTGTGGCCGTGTGTTCAGAACTGCGAGACGACCGCGACGGACAGGCGCGTCGAGTGATAGCTCGGTCCTGCAACCGCGCCGGACGAGGATTGATCGAGATAGGCCAGGCCAGCGGTCAGGCCATAGCGACGGTTGAGGCGATAGATGGCGCTCAAGCTGACGGCAAAGCGGGTGTCGGTGCGGTCGAGGCCGTTGTAGTCGTCTTCGCTCCGCGCCGTTTCCGCCGTCAGGATCAGGTTGCGCAGCAGTTCGTGGTCCACGCCGATCGACACGTCGGTGCGCAGGGCGCCGGCCGCGCCGATCACGCCGGTGTCCTCGACGCTGCGCCCGGCGGCGGCTGTCAGGGTGGTCAGTTGCGTCGGAAACCAAGACAGGCGCGCACGACCGCCGAAGCCGTCGAGATCGCCATAGGCTGCGTCCTGAAAATCCTGGCGGATGTATCCGGCGGCGACCTCGCCCCGGATCAGCGCGCCCAGCTCAAAGTTTACGCCAGCCAAGGCTTCATTGCCGGAAGAGGATCGTTCGGGCGACCCTGCCACCGTGCGATAGTCGCGGTCGTCGCGGGCGACCTGGACGAACAAGGCCGTCGCGGGAGAGAGGGCGTAGTCGGCGCGGCCGGTCAGGCGGCCGACCGTGCGATCACGGTCGTCCTGTTCGATGACGGCGCCGGCGTCGCTCAATCCATCGCGGTAGTCATAGCCAAGAACGGCGGCCTTGGCCGACAGGCGCAATGGACCCCGTGTGCGCGTCGCCGCCAGCGAGGTGGAGGCCAGGTCGAAGGCGATCGGGCGGCGAGCGGCGGGATCGGCGCCGGCGGCCGTGCGGGCCTCATGATCGCGGGCGTAGTCGGCGGCCAAGGTGACGTCGACGCCTCGAACGACGTCCAGACGGCCGGCGCCGCCCAGGCTCCAGTCGGTCGTGTTCTCGCTGTCGAAATCGAGATTCCGGGCGATTTCGGCGCGGGCGCGGGTTTCAAGCGCGTGGCGCGACCAGTGGGATCGGACGACGACCTCAGGCATCAGGCGCAAGGTCGTTGCAGGCTGACGGTTGTCTTCGGCCGCAAAGACATTGTCGTCATGGACGACGCCCGACTGAAGCCGGGGAAAGGCCGTGAAACCGCCGGCCCGGATGCCCAGCGGATCATAGGCGGGTTGCGGCCGGTCGCGCACGGCGACCGCGCGGTTGCGAACGAAGAGGTCGATTTGTGCGTCCTGAGCCGAGCGCAAAGCCTGGGCCGAGGCGTCGGTTGCGCCGAACAGCATCAGGGCGACGCCCGCCGGCAGGATTTCGCGTCGCATCGGCCCCCCAGCCTTCTTGCATCAACCGTTCTCGTATTGACGCCACCAGGCGACGAACTTTTCCAGTCCGATCTTCAGCGGGACCTTGGGCTGATAACCGCACAGGGCGTTCAGCTTTGAAATGTCCGCATAGGTGGCGGTGACGTCGCCGGGCTGCATCGGCCGCATGATCTTGTTCGCGCTGACGCCCAACGCGGTTTCCAGAGTAGAGATCATCTCCGTCAGGCCGACGGGCTGGCTGTCGCCGATGTTGTAGACCTCATGGACGCCCCGCGCGGGGGGACGGTCCAGAACGGCGACCACGCCGTCGACGATGTCGTCGATATAGGTGAAGTCGCGCGCCATCCGGCCTTCGCCATAGACCTCGATCGGCTCGCCGCGCACGATCTTCTGGGTGAAGCTGAAATAGGCCATGTCGGGCCGGCCCCAGGGTCCATAGACTGTGAAGAACCGCAGGCCCGACTGCGGAAAGCGATAAAGCCTGGCGTAGCTCTGGCTCATCAATTCGCACGAGCGTTTGGTCGCGGCGTAGAGCGACACCGGGTGGACGGTCGGGTCGTCCTCTCGGAAGCCCGAACCCTCCAGAGGCCGGTCGCCATAGACCGAACTCGACGAGGCATAGACTAGGTGCGTCACGTCGTTGTGCCGCGCGGCCTCCAGCATTGACAGATGGCCGGCCAGGTTGGACCGCTCGTAGGCGAAGGGGTTCTCGAGGGAGTAGCGGACCCCGGCCTGAGCCGCGAGGTGGACGATCTGCTTGACCCCGGCGTCCGCGACCAGCGCGCGCATCTGCGCGTGGTCAGCGATGTCGGCGCGGACCATCTTGAAGCCGTCTCGCTCTTCGAGCCGGGCGGCGCGGGCGGCCTTCAGGCGCGGATCATAGTAGTCGTTGAAGACATCGACGCCGATCACCTGCTCGCCCCGGTCCAGCAGACGCTCGGCGACGTGCATGCCGATGAAGCCGGCCGCGCCTGTGACGAGGATCGGCGCGCCCATCAGCCGCGCCCGATGCCCATGTAGCGGAAGCCGCGATGCTTCATGTCCTCGGACCGATAGATGTTACGCAGATCGACCAGGACCGGCTGTTTCATCAGCAGCTTGATGCGGTCCAGATCCAGGGCGCGGAACTGGTCCCATTCGGTGACGAGGACGACGGCGTCGGCGCCGACGACGGCGTCATAGGCGCTGTCCTTCATCTGGATGTCGGGCAACAGCTTGGCGGCCTCGTGCATGCCTTCGGGATCGAAGGCCTGGACGGTCGCGCCGGCGGCGATCAGGGCAGGCGCGATGTCCAGCGACGGGGCGTCACGCATGTCGTCGGTGTTGGGCTTGAACGTCAGGCCCAGGAGGGCGATCGTCTTGCCCTGGACGCTCGTGCCCAGGGTCGCGGCGACGCGGTCGGCCATGGCCTTCTTGCGGGCGTCGTTGACCTCGACCGTGGCCTCGATCAGCTTTGTCGGGGCCCCATATTGCTGGGCGGTGCGGACCAGGGCGATCGTGTCCTTGGGGAAGCACGAGCCGCCATAGCCCGGTCCGGCGTGCAGGAATTTCGAGCCGATGCGCTTGTCCAGGCCGATGCCGCGTGCGACCTGCTGAACGTCGGCGCCGACGGCTTCGCACAGGTCGGCCATCTCGTTGATGAAGGTGATCTTCATCGCCAGGAAGGCGTTGGCGGCGTATTTGATCAGCTCGGACGTGCGACGGCCCACGAACAGCAGCGGGCTCTCGTTCAGGTTCAGCGGACGGTAAAGTTCGCTCATGACCTTCTGCGCGCGGCCGCCGGCGTCGCCGGTTATGTCGTCGATGCCGATGACCACGCGGTCGGGACGTTTGAAGTCGCCGATGGCGGCGCCTTCACGCAGGAACTCGGGGTTGGAGACGACGGCGAAGTCGGCGTTCGGATTGGTCTTCTTGATGATGGCTTCGACTTCGTCGCCCGTGCCGACCGGAACGGTCGACTTGGTGACGACGACCGTGAAGCCTTCGATCAGGCCGGCGATTTCTTCAGCGGCGGCGTGGACGTAGGACAGGTCGGCATGACCGTCGCCGCGCCGCGTCGGCGTGCCCACGGCGATGAAGACGGCGTCGGCCCGGCGAATGGCCTCGGCGCCGTCCAGGGTGAAGAACAGTCGACCCTCGCGCACATTGGCGGCGACCAGATCATCCAGCCCCGGCTCATAGATCGGGATTTCGCCCCGCTCCAGCCGCTCGATCTTGGACGGGTCCTTGTCGATGCAGGTGACGACATGGCCGAAGTCGGCGAAACAGGCGCCGGAAACCAGGCCCACATAGCCCGTCCCAATCATCGCTACGCGCATCGAAATCCCTCATCAGCCGCGAGCCGACCTTTAGCGGTGCGGTGCGCCCGGGGACAATGGCTTTTGGTTTCGCGGTGCAACGGGTCTGCAGCCGACGCCATCCAGCGTCGGCTGCAGGATCAGAGCTAGAGGACGCCGATCATCGAGGCGACCAGCGGGTGACGGACGATGTCGCGCTCGGCCAGACGCACCACGGCGATGTCGGGTACGGCCTCCAGTCGCGCCGAGATGTCCGACAGGCCCGAGATGCCGGGCAGCAGGTCCGACTGCTGCGGGTCGCCCGTCACCACCATGGTCGAATGCCAGCCCAGGCGTGTCAGCAGCATCTTGAGCTGGACGTAGGTGCAGTTCTGCGCCTCGTCGACGACGATGAAGGCGTTATTCAACGTGCGGCCGCGCATATAGCCGACCGGGGCGATCTCGATCAGACCTTCGGCCATCAGCGCCTTGACCCGCTTCATCGACAGACGATCGGAGAGGGCGTCGTAGAGCGGACGCAGATAGGGGGCCAGCTTGTCTTCCATGTCGCCGGGCAGGAAGCCGATGGATTCGCCGGCCTCGACAGCAGGTCGGCTGAGGACGATGCGGCCGACCTTGCCCGCCTCCAGCGCCTCGACCGCCTTGGCGACGGCGAGGTAGGTCTTGCCGGTGCCCGCAGGACCCAGCGCCATGATCAGGTTGTGGTGGTCGATGGCCTCCATCAGCTCGCCCTGGCCCTCGGACTTGGGCTTCAGCGTCTTCAGATAGCCCTGGTCGCGGTCATCGTTCGAAGGATAGGGCGACCAACCCGATCGTTCATTGTGGGGCGCGTGAAGCCGACGAACTTTCGACTCCTCCATGAAATCACGCGAATCCAGGATTCCGTGTTCACGCGTTTGACGCTTGGTTGCAGCACGCTTGGTCATGGACGCCTCCAGGGCATGAAAAAAGGCGGACCCGAACGGGCGCCGCCTTGGATGGTCTTGGGGAGGAAGAGGTCGCGGCCTGCACAGCAGCGGCCAGGATCGACAGCAGGGCCGTCTGCAACGGGGTGCGCCCGCCACCGAACAACCGAACCAGGATCCCAACGCGCCACGCGAAAGCCTCGACTTGATGACCGGATCGGGCTTGATCCGGTTTCGGATCCGGGGCCGAAATGGCGACCCACGAATCGCATCAACAGAATGATGCTATCGTGGTTAGCGATCCGTTAAAGCCCTCGTTTTTCAAAGATTAGGCGGTGTACAGATGACCATTTACGCCTTGGGCGACAGCAAACCGCAGCTTCCGCCGCAGGGCGAATACTGGGTGGCGCCAAGCGCATCGGTAATAGGGAACGTGATTCTCCATTCCAACGCCAGTGTCTGGTTCGGCGCCGTGCTGCGCGGGGACAACGATCCGATCACGGTGGGGCCTGACAGCAACATTCAGGACGGCAGCGTGCTGCACACCGACATGGGTTCGCCGCTGACGCTGGGGCGGGGCGTGACGGTGGGACACAAGGCCATGCTGCATGGCTGCGAGGTCGGCGACTACAGCCTGATCGGCATCGGGGCGGTGGTGCTGAACGGGGTCAAGATCGGCCGGAACTGCATTATCGGGGCCAATGCGCTGATCACCGAGGGCAAGATCATCCCGGACAATAGTCTGGTTGTGGGTCAGCCCGGCAAGGTGGTCAGTGAACGTGACCCGGCGCATATCGCCGTGCTGCAGATGTCGGCCGAACACTATGTGCAGAACTGGAAGCGGTTCGCAGCGGAGCTTCGGCCTCTATGACCGGCTGAGGACGGTCCGCGCCGCCGCTGCATCAACGTCGATCTGGGTCTTGAGGGCGTCGAGATCGTCGAAGGTCTCCTCGCCACGCAGCCAGGCGACCAGTTCGGTGTCCAGAGTCTGGCCGTAGAGGTCGCCGTCGAAGTCGAACAGCCAGACCTCCATCAGCGGGGTCTCCAGCGCATACATGGGACGCACGCCCAGGCTGGCGACGCCGTCGATCACCCGCCCGTCCGGCAATCGGCTGCGGGTCGCATAGACGCCGTAGGCGGGGCGCATATAGTCGCCGAGCGCGATATTGGCCGTCGGCACGCCGATGCTGCGGCCGCGCTTGTCGCCGTGGATGACCTCGCCGCGAATAACGAAGGGGCGGCCCAGGATGGCGGCGGCGCGGGCCATGTCGCCGGCCTTCAGGGCCTCGCGCACGGCGCTGGACGACAGTTTCAGCCCGTCCGCGTCATCCAGCCCTTCGGTGACGGAGACGGTGAAGCCCAGCCATTCGCCGTAGGCGCGCAAGGCCTCGGGCGAGCCGGAGCGGCCCTTGCCGAAGGTGAAGTCGAACCCGACGGCGGCGTGGCGAATGCCCAGACCCTCGGCCAGCACCCGTTCGGCGAAGGCGGCGTCGGTCATGCCGGCCATTTCGGCGTCGAAGGGCAGCAGATACAGGATGTCCACACCGAGCGGCGCCAGGGCCTCGGCCATCTGCTCGGCCGTCATCAGCCGAAAGGGCGCGGCGTCCTTCTGGAACCAGCGGCGCGGATGCGGATCGAAGCTGACGACGCCCAGCGGCGCGCCCAGCCGTTCCGCTGCGTGACGGGCGCCGGCGATGACGGCCTGATGCCCGCGATGCACGCCGTCAAAGGCGCCGACGGCGACCGCCGCGCCCTTCAGCGCGTCCGGCAGGTCGCGCCAGTCGCGGACCATCTGCATCAACGCTGGGACGGTTTGCGCCGGCGGGGGACGCGGACGACGGCGACGCCGTCCATGATCATGGTCTCGCCGACGAAGCCTTCGCAGCTGAGCTTGACCCGCGCGCTCTCGGACTCGACCTCGATCACGGTGATCAGGATGCGCACGACGTCGTCGATCCGCACCGGCTGATGGAAGGCCAGGGTCTGGGAGATGTAGATCGAGCCGGCGCCCGGCAGGATGGTGCCGACCACTGCAGAGCCGAACGAGGCGCTGAGCAGGCCGTGGGCGATCCGGCCGCGATAGGCGGTCTTGGAGGCGAAGGCCTCATCCAGATGCACCGGGTTGAAATCGTCGGACGCCTCGGCGAACAGCCGAATGCGGTCCTCCGTCGCGACGACGATTTTCTCGGCCGCCATGCCGACGTGAAGTTCGTCCAGAATGTAACCACCGGACGGATGCTGCTGAACCAATTCGACCATGAATGAGGCTTTAGCGGCGGTGCGACAAAATGGCGAGCCTTACCAGTTCAGTTCGAGCGCGGCGTATCGCGCATAGGTCGTTTCCGCCTTCAGCAGAGCGGCGGCGCGGGCGGGATCGAGCGCGCCGTCTTCGCCCTTGGCCTGATCGCCGTGGATGCCCTGGGCGATGAACAGGCAGTCCAGCCCTTGCGCGTTTGCGCCCATCACGTCGGTGACGACGCCGTCGCCGATGCACAGGATGCGTGAGCGATCGACGGGGCGGCCCAGCAGGCCTTCCGCCTCCTTGATCGCCAGATCATAGATCGGGGCGAAGGGCTTGCCCGCCATCACGACCCGGCCGCCCTGCGATTCATACAGGTCTGCCAGCGCTCCGCCGCAGTAGATCAACTGGTCGCCGCGTTGAACGACGCGGTCGGGATTCGCGCAGATCAGTTCGATGTCCCGCGCCGCGCCGACGGCGAACCGCTCACGGTAGTCTTCGGGCGTCTCGACCGTGTCGTCGACCGGGCCGGTGACGGAGATGAAGGCGGCGTGCTCTGGCGACGCGGCGCGCTCGAGGCCAAGGCCGGCGTACAGCGGCGCGTCACGCTCGGGGCCGACGATCCAGGCCGGACCGGGCGCGCGCTTGGCCAGTTCGGCGCGGGTCGCGTCGCCGGAGGTGACGAAGGCCTTCCCTGCCTCGCGCGGCACGCCCAGCCCGTCCAGCTGAGCGATCACGTTCGACGCCGGGCGGGGCGAGTTGGAGATGAGCACGACATGCCCGCCCTCGCGGTTGAACCGGGTCAGCGCCTCGCACGGGCCAGCCCAGCTTTCGCGGCCATTGTGGATCACGCCCCACACGTCGCAGAGCAGGATGTCATAATCGCCGGCGACGGCGCCGAGGTGGGGCAGGGCGTGGGGGAGGGTCATGGGACTTTGGTAGCCGCTACGACGCAGAGGCGAAAGTCTCCTCCCCATGAAATGGGGAGGGGACCGCGACGCGGTGGAGGGGTTCTTGAAACTGGCTCGGCGCCTGTTGTGGGGGAAGAACCCCTCCGTCGCGGCGCGAAGGGGCGCCGCGCCACCTCCCCGCAAAGCGGGGAGGAGACGGGACAGTGGCTCTAGTAGCGCCTGCGCTGCTCGGCGCTGCGCAGGGTGGAGCGCAGGAACTCGGCCGGGGGGTCGGTCTCGGCCAGCACCTGTTCCTTGATGGCGCGGGGTTCGCCGAACAGGTGGCCCTGACCCATGCCCACGTCCAGTTCGAGGATGTCGACGACCTGGCGTTCGTTCTCGACCTTTTCGGCGATGACCTCCACGCCATAGCGGCGGGTCAGGGCGGCGAAGTCGGCGGCTTGGATGTCGGGCATGGAGCGCAAGGGCGCGCCGCCGTCCAGGTCCAGCAGTTGTTCGATCATCAGGTCGGCCGCGACCTTGATGAACTTGACGTCCGAGCGCTGCAGGTCGGCGAAGTCGAGGTCCAGCGTCTGGACCTTGTCCAGCGAGAAGCGGAAGCCCAAGTCGGCCAACTTGGCCATGTTGCGCGCCTCGATGGCGCCGCGCGCGTCGAACGTCGCCTGGCCCAGTTCGAAGATCAGCGCCTGGTTCAGGTCGCGGTTCTCGCTGAGGAAGTCCAGGAACTGCGGGAAGAAGGTCTCGTCGCCCAGCGAGGTCAGGGCCACGTTGCAGAACACGCCGACCTTGCGATCCTGACGCGCCAGCCGACGCACGATCTGAGCGCAGCGGAACAGAAGCAGATTGTCGATCGCCGGCACCAGGCCCTCGCCCTCGGCTAGGGACAGATATTCCGCCGGCATCATGACGCGGTCGGTGGCGTCGCGCAGCCGGGTGAAGCTCTCGTAGAAGATCGTCCGGCGCTGGGGCAGGGAGACGACCGGCTGAAGATACAGATCGACGCGGCCTTCGCTGAGCGCTTTGTGGATGGTGCGCAGCAGGACGTTCGACTGAGCCATGCGACGGCCCTCGAAGGTCTCGACGCCGATATGCGGCGCGGCGGCCAGGCGTTCGTCGATGCTTTCGCTCATCTGCTGGACCAGCGATTCCAGCATCCGGACCTCGCCGGTCAGGGCGTCGGTGTCGGACAGGACACCGGTCTCTATGGCGTGCGCCAATTCGGTAAGGGCGCCCTGGGTCGATTCCATCGCATCGGCGAGCAGGCGGTGGGCCTCGCGGACCTGGCCGATTTCCTTTTTCAGGACGCGGCGCTCGGCGATGCCGGTGACGATGCCGTGGAAGGCGCCCAACAGTCCCAGTGCGCCGAGCGTTCCGGCCACGCCCGCGCCGATCCCTAAGCCCGCGCGCCACAGGAAGGCGCCCACGGTCATGCCGAGGAACAGATAGGCGAAGTAGAGAAAGCCCGTTGTTACGTTGCGCATCGGCTGGCGGTCGGCCACTCCCGGATGGAATCGCCTGAGTATCAGGCTATCAATGTCATTCGGCTAGAGCGGGGCTGCAAATATCCCCGCCAAACCTACGGGAAACGCAATGGAACTGTTCGATCTGACCGGCAAGGTCGCAATCATCACCGGCTCATCGCGGGGAATCGGCAAGGCCATCGCCGAACGGCTGGCCGAACACGGCGCCAAGGTCGTCATCTCGTCGCGCAAGGCCGGGCCGTGCGACGAGGTCGCCGCAGAGATCAACGGCAAATATGGGGAGGGACGCGCCATCGCCGTTCCCGCCAACATCGCCTCGAAGGAGGATTTGCAGCGGCTGGTCGATGAGACCAACGCCGCCTTCGGCCAGATCGACATCCTGGTCTGCAACGCCGCGACCAATCCCTATGCCGGGCCGATGGCGGGCATCGCCGATGACCAGTTCGAAAAGATCCTGCAGAATAACGTCATCTCGAACCACTGGCTGATCCAGATGGTCGCGCCGCAGATGGTGGAGCGGAAAGACGGGGCGATCCTGGTGATCTCGTCCATCGGCGGGCTTCGCGGCAACGCCCTGATCGGCGCCTACAATATCTCCAAGGCGGCGGACATGCAGCTGGTGCGCAATCTGGCGGTGGAGTGGGGGCCGTCGAACGTGCGGGTCAACTGCATCGCGCCCGGCCTGGTTCAGACCGATTTCGCCAAATATCTGTGGGAGAACCCCGAGCTGTTGAAACAGGTCACCGAGCCGGCGCCGCTGAAAAGGATCGGCCAGCCCGATGAAATCGCGGGCACGGCGGTCTATCTGTGCAGCCCTGCGTCGGCCTATGTGACCGGCCAGACCCTTGTGGTGGACGGTGGATTGACGATTGCCTGGTGAAGACACGCGCTCAAGCAGCCCGAAGGGCGGTAGCGCAAAAGAGTGGAAGCAGGATTTCGCATGGCGCCTGGAGGCCTTCGGCTTCCAGGCGCTGTTCGGCTTTCTGCGCTTGCTGGGCGTCGAGCGGGCGTCGGGGTTGGGCGGCTGGCTGCTGCGCACCCTGGGGCCGCTGACCGGCACGCAGAAGACGGTGATGCGCAATCTGCGCATCGCCTTTCCCGACATGCCGGCCGCTGAGCGCGAGGCGTTGGCGCTGGCGCAGTGGGCCCAGACGGGCCGGACCTTCGCCGAGTTGGCGGTCATGGATCATCTGACGCCCGAGGGCGGGCGGGTCGAGGTGGTCGGGATGGAGCGGCTGCACGCCCTGCGCGACAGCGGCAAGCCGGCCGTTTTGATCTCAGGCCATCTGGCCAACTTCGAGGTGATGGCGGCGGTGATCATGGCCTCGGGCGTACCGTGTCAGGTGACCTATCGCGCCGCCAATAATCCGTACGTCGACGCCTTGATCCGCCAGAGCCGGGAGCGTTACGGCATCCGCCTGTTCGCGCCCAAGGGCGACGGGACGCGCGAACTGATGGCGGGGATGAAGCGCGGCGATTCCATCGCCCTGCTGGTGGATCAGAAATACAATCAGGGGCCAGAGGTGGAGTTCTTCGGCCAGCCGGTGAACGCCTCGCCGGGGGCGGCGAGGCTGGCGTTGAAGTTCGACACGGTCATGCTGCCGCTGTCGGTGGTGCGCCTGCCGGGCGTGCGGTTCCGGGTGACGGCGCACGAGCCGATCGTGGTCAATCAAAGCGAGGACAAGGCGGCCGATACGCTGGCCGGCATCCAGGCCGCCAATCGCTTCGTCGAGGACCGGGTGAAAGAGCATCCCGTGGACTGGTTCTGGGTCCACAAGCGTTGGCCGGACAAGGTCTATGCGGCGTTGGACCGCGAGGCGTCCGATCCTCGACGGTGAGGCCCGGCGTAGTCGGGCGTATCGCGGCGGCGACGGCAGGGGCCGATATAGCCATCGGCCTTGATGAAGGGGCGGGGCCGCATGATGACGGCGTTCAGCCGATCCAGCACGGCCTTGGCGGTGATCGGCTTGACGATGAACTCGGTCACCCCGGCGTCGCGGGCCTCGTAGACGCGGCTGCGTTCGGAATGGCCGGTCATCATGATGATCGGCAGAAACGGATTGGGGCTGTCGGGGCTGGTGCGGACCAGGCGCGTGAACTCGACCCCGTCCAGCGGGAACATGTTGAAATCGACGATGGCCAGATCGATCGCGTGGCGACGCAGCAGGTCGAAGGCGGTCGCGCCCTCAGCCGCCTCATAGACGTTGCGGATGTCGGCCGAATGCAGCACGGCGGCAGCGATGGCGCGCATATTCTGATTGTCGTCCACCAGCAGGACGTTCAGCGATTTCAGAGAGAACATCGGGCCCCGCCAGATCTTTGAACGAGGCTAAGAGGATATGCGTAGTCTCGCAAGAGGAGCCTTTGATCAGGCTAGACTTTCTGGAACACGCGCCCCGATCATGAGTGACGGATCCAGGTTGCGATCGCGCCATTTCATGCGCCAGCACAGGTGGGGGCCGGTGGCGCGGCCGGTCATGCCGACGCGGCCCAGCGCATCGCCGCGCCGGACGCGCTGACCCAGCGCCACATCCAGCCGCGACTGGTGCAGATAGCAGCTGATCAGGCCCTGACCGTGGTCGATCAGGGTCAGGCCGCCCTCGAAATGCATGTCCGGACGGACGAAGGCGATGCGGCCGTCGGCGGGGGCGAGGATCACGCTGCCCTGGGGGGCGGCCAAGTCGATGCCGTAATGCGGCCGGGCGGGCGTGCCATTCAGGACGCGCTGGGCGCCCCAGGCGCTAGAGACCCGGTAGCTCTCCAGCGGCCAGACGAACCCGTCCTTGAAGTCGTCGGCGTCGATGCGGCTGGCGAAGCCCTCCGTCTTCAGCGCGATCTCCTGCTGGATGCGGGCCAGCAGAGCGGGATCGCTGGGCTCGAGGGTAGAGGACGGCAGGCCGTTCACGCTGGTCGAGGGAAAGGCGTAGGGGGCGATGTCAAGCGTGCGCCGGGCCGACCGGTCGCCGGACCGGGCCTCGACCTGGGTGGTCGGACCGGCGTCGCGGTCGAAGCCGATCACGAAGAGACCGGCGGCCGAGGCGGTGGTTAGGGCTTCGCCATCGACGAAGATCAGGGCGCGCGGCGCGGTGCGACCGAAGGCATAGCCGCCCTGACGCTAGGCGCCGTTCAGGTTCAGCGGCAGGGCGTTGCGGTCTTCAGCCATCAGCGGCGCGGCGATCAAACTGGCGCCCGCGCCGGTCAGCAGGGCGCGGCGCGACGGGATCATGTGGCGGCTTGCATCGACGCGATGAATTCGGCGGGACCGTAGTAAGGCTGCTGGCGGGTCGGGCTCCAGTAGCGGAGGACTTCGAGCGGAATCGGTTTGTCCGTGACGGCGCAGCGCACGAAGCGGCCGGGCTTCAAGACGGCGAACTCGCCGTCGCCATAGTGAAGAACGGCCTGATCTGCGGCGATTTTGTCCATGAGCGGACGATAGCGGGCGGCGGGCGGCGCGGAAAGGGGCTCAGGGCGCCGCGACTGCATCCGTGATCGTGCCGTCCGCCGCTGCGGGTCGGATCGCGCCGGCTGTGGGCGGCTTCGGCCTTCCACCCATCCGGTCGGTGAACAGGAAGACGAAGGGGTTCAACGAGATCGACAGCAAGGCGGCGGCCAGGATCAGGTCGTGGGTCTCGCGGCTCATGGCGCCCAGAGACACGCCGAGCGCGGCCAGGATGAAGGAGAACTCGCCGATCTGGGCCAGGGACGCTGCGACGGTGAATCCGGTCGGCCGATCCAGCTTGAACGTCTTGGTGATGACCAGGGCCGCGACCGACTTGCCGACGATGACGATGCCCAGCACGCCCAAGACCGCCCACGGCTGATGGACCACGATCATCGGGTCGAACAGCATGCCGACCGAAACGAAGAACAGCACGGCGAAGGCGTCGCGCAGCGGCAGGGACCGCTCGGCCGCATTGTGACCCAGGGGCGAGGCGTTCATCACTAGGCCGGCCAGGAAGGCGCCCAGCGCGAAGGAGTGGAACAGGAAATAGGCCAGCCAGGCGATGCCCAGGGCGATGGCGAGGACGCCCAGGGTGAAGAGCTCGCGCGATTTGGTGTGGGCGATGCGGATCAGCAGCCAAGGAATGACCTTGCCGCCGACGACCAGCATGCCGACGACGAACAGAACGACCTTGAGCAGGGTCAGGCCGACGTCGGCTCCGAGGGCGGCAAAGTCCGTCTGGGTTCCAGCCGGAACCAGCACCATCGGCAGCATGACCAGGGCGATGACGATGACCAGATCCTCGACGATCAGCCAGCCCACGGCGATGCGGCCGATCTCGCCCTTGACCTGTTTGCGCTCTTCCAAAGCGCGCAGCAGGACGACGGTCGAGGCGACGGACAAGGCGAAGCCCATCAGCAAGGCCTCGACATCGCCCAGGCCCAGCACGAACCGGCCGAGCCCCCAGCCCAGCACGGTGGCGACGCCGATCTGAACCAGGGCGCCGGGAATGGCGACCTTGCGGACCTGCATCAGATCCTTTGGCGAGAAGTGCAGGCCGACGCCGAACATCAGCAGGATGACGCCGATCTCGGCCAGTTGCGGCGCCAGTTCGGTGTCGGCGACGAAGCCGCCCGTATAGGGGCCGACGATCACGCCCGCGACCAGATAGCCCACCAGGGGCGACAGTTTCAGCCGATGCGCCAGCATGCCGAACACGAAGGCGAGGACGAAGCCCCCGACCAGGGTGAGAATCAGGCTGTCGGCATGCGGCATCAGGGCTCCTGTGCGAGCGAAGGTGTGATTTGGGTAGGCTTTGCAGCTGGGGCGCGAGGGGCGGTTTGACAAGATGACGCAGTGTCGCGCGGGACGGGAAAACGGCTTCGTCTTCGCGGCGTTCGGCCTGCGAAGTCTGGAGGGCGGGGCGGAGCGCCGGGCCTTCGCCCGGAGTGTGATTAGAGATTACCGTTTCGACGAAGGGTATGACGCTCCGCGCGGAAGGTTGGCCTGCAAGCTCGGGGCGCCGAGCGGTGGCGGTCTTATCGCCTAACCCCATAAGCCTGCGACGGGCGGGTCGGAGCAGCGATCCCCGATCCCCGGTTCGGCCGAGTATCCCCCTCGACTCTGCGACGCGACTGCGGACGCCGGGGCGAATCCCGACCGATCAGCCCCGGCGCCGCGATGGGATCTCACCACCGCCCCCGTTCCCTCCGCTCTCGCCGCCGCAAGGTCGCAGGCCAGGCGAGCCCTCCATGCGACGAGACGGGTGCATTATGGAGCCGTTTGACCCCGAGGATGTGAGACGGGGGACATAAATCGGCAAGCGGTTGGAATCGCTGCGGATAGACCAGCAGCATTACGATGGCTGGGCATCGTCTCCTCCCCATTTCATGGGGAGGTGGCTCGAAGCGCAGCGGAGAGACGGAGGGGCTCTTCAGCGCATCTCGGCGCCTTTGAGACGTCAAGAACCCCTCCACCGCTTCGCGGTCCCCCTCCCCATTGCATGGGGAGGAGACGGTGTTGTGGTCAGGCGTGCGTCTGGTCCCAATACCGAACCGCATCGGCGTCGCGGGCCGAGAGGTCGGGGTACGTGGGGTCGGAGCCGACGTCGGGGACGCGGCGCCAGGAGCGGGCGCATTTCGGGTGGTCGGCTGTAGCTGCAACTACAGCAATCTCGAACGGATAGTTAGGCAGTCGGAATGCGTCTGCTGGCCCCATTTCTCGAACGATGTCGGCACCGCTTGTGCGCAGTACTTCTGCCAGATCAACGCCGTCCAAGGAGTTGAAAATAAGATCGGTAAAGTTGCCCTTTGGAAGATAGATGATCGGCCAGGCATCAAGTGCACCACCAATCCTCTTTTCTCTTCGTTCAAGCTCGATAGCTCCCGTCGCTACTTCGACTAGCTGCTTGATTTGATTCCAGCGGGCAGCTTCGGCTCCGTTTTCCCATGCAACCGGCGTCTCCGGAATGACCCGGGCGCAGTTGGAGCCGGCGTCCGGGAAGCGCGTGGTCCAGGCCTCTTCCATGGTGAATGGGGTCAGCGGGGCCAGCCAGGCGGTGAGGCGCATGAAGACCTCGTCCATCAACGTGCGGGCGGCGCGACGACGCACGGCGTCGGGGCGGTCGCAGTAGAGGGCGTCCTTCCTGATGTCGAAATACAGGGCCGACAGGTCGCCGGCGCAGAACTCCAGCACCGGACGGACGACGTCCTGGAAGCGGTATTCGGCGTAGGCGGCGCGGACCTGGGCGTCGAGTTCGTGCAGGCGGTGCAGGACGAACCGCTCCAGCGGCGGCATCTGGTCCAGCGGCAGGCGTTCGGCCTCGTCGAAATCGGCCAGGGCGCCCAGCAGGTAGCGGACGGTGTTCCTGAGCTTGCGATAGGCGTCGACCGTGGTCTGCAGGATCTGTTTGCCGATCCGCTGGTCGTCCGAATAGTCGACCAGGGCCACCCACAGGCGCAGGATGTCGGCGCCGGATTCCTTGATGATGGTCAGGGGGTCGGTCGTATTGCCCTTGGACTTGGACATCTTCTCCCCCTTTTCATCGAGGGTGAAGCCGTGGGTCAGGACCGCCTTGAAAGGGGCGCGGCCGCGCGTGCCGCAGCCTTCCAGCAGGGACGACTGGAACCAGCCGCGGTGCTGGTCGGAGCCTTCCAGATAGAGGTCGGCCGGCCAGTGGGCGGGACGGTCGCCGGTGTAGCCGTTTTCCGGCAGGCGCGGGTCGAGCGTGAAGGCGTGGGTCGATCCGGAGTCGAACCAGACGTCCAGGATGTCCTCGACCTTTTCGTAGCGAGCCGGGTCGTGGGCGCCCAGGAAGTCGCTGTCGGGCGCGGTGAACCAGATGTCGGCGCCATGTTCGGCGACGGCCGCGACGATGCGGGCGTCGACCTCGGGATCATGCAGGGGCTGGCCCGTCTGTTTGTCGATGAACATGGCCAGAGGCGTGCCCCAAGCGCGCTGGCGGCTGACCAGCCAGTCGGGACGACCCTCGACCATCGAGCGGATGCGATTCTTTCCGACGACCGGATGGAAGGCGGTGGCGTCGATGGCGTTCAGCGCCGTCTCGCGCAGGGTGTCGCCGCTCTTCAACGGCTGATCCATGCGTATGAACCATTGGGGGGTGTTGCGGAAGATGATCGGCGCCTTGGAGCGCCAGCTGTGCGGATAGGAATGCTCCAGCCGCCCGCGCGCCAGCAGATTGCCGGCCTCGATCAGCTTTTCCATCACCGCGCCGTTGGCGGGACCGAACTTGCCGGTCTTCTTGCCTTCGGTCTCCAGCACCTTCAGGCCCGCGAACAGGGGGACGCCGGGGTAGTAGGCGCCGTCGGGATCGACGGTGTCGGGCACTTCGTGATGACCGTGGGCCTTCCAGACCTCGAAGTCGTCGGCGCCGTGGCCGGGCGCGGTGTGAACGAAGCCGGTGCCGGCGTCGTCGGTGACGTGGTCGCCGGCCAGAAGCGGAACCGAGAAGCCATAGCCGCTGTCGAGCGCGGCCAACGGGTGCGCGGTCTCCAGGCCCGACGGATTGATGTCGTAGACGCGGGTCCAGGCGGCGATCTTGGCGGCCTTGAACACCTCCTCGGCCAGCTTGTCGGCCAGGATCAGGCGGTCGCCAGGCTTGGCCCAGGGCGCGAACTCCAAGCCTTCCTCCATGGCCGTGACCTCATACAGGCCATAGGCGATCTCGGGGCCGTAGGAGATGGCGCGGTTGGCCGGGATGGTCCACGGGGTCGTCGTCCAGATGACGATGGAAGGAGTGCTGGTGCGGAAGGCCAGCAGGTCGTCGGGATGGTCGTCGGACGCGCCCGTGACCGGGAACTTGACCCAGATCGTGGGGGACACGTGGTCGTGGTATTCGATTTCGGCGTCGGCCAGGGCGGTGCGCTCGACCGGCGACCACATGACGGGCTTGGAGCCGCGATACAGCTGGCCCGAGTTCTTGAACTTGTGGAACTCGGCGACGATGGCCGCTTCGGAGGCGAAGTCCATGGTGGCGTAGCGGTTGGCGAAGTCGCCGACGATGCCCAGCCGGTGGAACTGGTCCTTTTGCAGGTCGATGTATTTGCCGGCGTATTCACGGCAGGCGCGGCGGAACTCGTCCTTGGACACCTCGTCCTTGCGGCGGCCCTTGGCGCGGAACTGCTCCTCGATCTTCCACTCGATCGGCAGGCCGTGGCAGTCCCAGCCGGGGACGTAATCGACATCGTAGCCCAGAAGGAACCGGCTGCGGACCACGAAGTCCTTCAGCGTCTTGTTCAGGGCGTGGCCGATGTGGATGTCGCCGTTGGCGTAGGGCGGGCCGTCATGCAGGACGTAGAGGGGGGCGTTCTGCTTCTGCCGCTCGGCGCGCAGGGTCCCGTAGAGGTCGCCCCACTGTTCCAGGATCACCGGCTCCTTCTGGGGCAGGCCGCCGCGCATGGGGAAGGGGGTCTCGGGCAGGAAGACGGTGTCGCGATAGTCGCGGTCCCCGCATTCGCGGGGATGAGCGGGGGATGCGGAGGTGTTTTCGGGGGCGTCGGCCATAAGTCGTCTCGGCGTCTTAAAAATTAGGTCGCTGTCTTCGTTCGCCCGATCATCAGGGCGGTCTTCCCGGCGTGCACGGGGCCATGAGGCCCAGGAGCGCTACGCCGGGCGGCTAATCGAAATCAGGCGAATGGAGACGCGGACGGTCATTGTGCGGGCGGTCTAGCAGACGGATGCGGCATTGCGCCATCCCGAAGCGCAGGCCTCATCAACGGAAACGAAAGGCTTTTGCGGTTTTGTGACGGGAGGATCGGCCGGAATCTTGTTCGGCCGACACGATATTCGCTTGGGAGTTCCCGCCGATGCGGCTGCGGATCACGAAATGGATGCTGGGCCTGGCGGCCGGTCTCGCCGTCTCGGCGGGCGCCGGAGCCGCGCTGGCGCAATGCACGTCCGGCTGTCAGCCCCCGCCCTGCACCTCGTGCGAACCGCCGCCGCCGCCTGAGCCGCCGCCCTGCAACGGCGGTGGAAACTGCGGTCCCGGCGGCGGAAACTGGAACGGCAACATCAACACCAACGTCAATGTGAACGTGAACCTTGGCGCGAGCGCCAATGCGAACGCGGGTGCCGGGGCCAACGCCAACGCGGGCGCGCGGTCCTACGTCAATGCGCGCGCCGGCGGCTTTTCGGGCAGTTTCGGCGGGGGCGGCGGCGCGGCCTATGTCAGCGTCGATCAGCCCTATCCGACCACGATCCAGGGCCTGGCCGTCGAGGGCGTGATCGCCCAGACCGTGCGCACTCCCTACAGCGCCTTCCGCAGCATGATGAAGCGGGTCGTCATCCAGGCCGTCTGCATCGACGACCGCCAGGTGCCGCACCCCGCCTCGCAGGTGCGGCCGGATCGCGAGATCGCCGAAGGGTTCGAGGGCGAGCTGTATCGCTGCCTGTCGGGCACCTGGCTGCAGGCGACCATCGCCGACTACAATGGCGACGTCAGCTTCGATCACGGCACGACCCTGACCTGCCGCAAGCATGAGGCGCTGTGGTACGGGACGGGCGGCAAGCTGGAATGCCGGCCAGAGAAGCCCGAGCGGGATTGCAACGAGCGTTCGCTGCTGCGTCGCTACGGCGCCGGGATCAAGATCCTGACGATGTACCGCGAAGAGGAATACACCGAATACCGCGAGGAACAGGTCGAGAGCGCGACCGTGCTGACCGGGGTGATCACTCTGGACGGCGGCGTGGGCGGCCGGGTCTTCTGAACCGGACCTAAACACGCCCGTTCAGCCACCGATCAGGCGGGACATGCGATAAGGCGACCGTCGGCTCTCCGTCGACGATCCTGACGACTGGCCCCGGTTCGCGAGAACCGGGGCCTTTTTCGTACGCCTTACTGAGCCGCCGATTGAGCGGTGACGGTGGCGCGCCAGGCGCTGTCGGACTTCAGATACTGGCGAGCCAAGGCCTGAAGGTCGGCGGCGGTGACGGCTTCAAGGGTGGCGATCTGGTTGCGGGTCTGGTCCAGCGTCGCCGGATCGCTCTGGGCCTGCGACAGCTGGGTCAGCCAGTAGCCATTGTCCGCCATGCTGCGACGGATGCGCTCGACCGCAGGACGACGGGCGCGGTTCAGTTCGTCCTCGCTGATCGGATTGTCGCGCAGGTCGGCGGCGATGGCGTCCACCGTCTCGAACAACTTGGGCAGGGCGGCCGGCGGCGTTTCCGCCGTCACCGAGATGTAGCCGTAACCCGGATAGGTGTCCGAGGCGGTCGAGCCGGCGCTGGGCGAATAGGCCAAGCCCTGTTTCTCGCGGATTTCGTCGTTCAGGCGCAGTTGCAGAACGTCCGACAGGATCGACAGCTGACGCGCGGTCTTGCGATCTTCGACCTGATCGGTGGTCGGCCAGGCGACGAAGCCCAGCGCCTGTTCGGCAGGTCCGGTGTGATACAGCTGGACCGGCGTGGCGGTCGGGGCCGGGAACTTGCGCACCGTCGAGCCGGCGGGCGGGGTGAGCGCCTCGCCGCGCGAGGGCAGGGCGCCGAACGTCGAGCCGACGGCGGCGATGACCGCGTCGATGTCGACGTCGCCGACGACGGTGATCTCGACCGGACCCTGAGCCAGGGCCGAGCGAACGCCCGAGCGGATGTCGTCGATCTGGATTGCAGCGATCTGTTCGGCGGTCGGTGTCGTCTCACGCGCGTCGCCGCTGGCCAGCAGGCCCGAGGCGTCGCGTTGGAAGACGCCGCGCGGCGTGGCGCCCAACTGGGCCAGGATTTGCGGGAACATGGCCTTGGTCTGTTCGAACGAGGGGCCGCGCAGACCCGGATCGGTCAGATAGGCGGCCAGGACCTGAAGCTCCAGTTGGAGATCGGCCGGCTTGGTGGCGCCGGCGAAGATATAGGCGTCGCCGGCCTGATTGAGCGCGGCGCTGTAGGTGCGGCCGCTGAGGACGCGGTTCATTTCGTCCAGGCTGAGCTTGCCCAGACCGCCGGGGGCCAGGACGGTGCTGGCCATCGACAGAGGGGACAGGGTGTCGGCAGGCAGGCCCAGTTCGCCAAGACCGGTGCGGGCGCTGACCAGAATCTGATCGGCGCGGAAGTCGGTCTTCTTGATGTTCAGCAGCGTGCCGTTCGGGAAGCGGACCAGGGTCGCGCCCAGGTCTGCGACTTCCGAACGGGCGGCGGGGACCGCCGGGGCGCCGAAGTTGTCATACGGCCATTTCAACTCGGCCTCGGCGGCGCGGGCTTGCACCGGGGTGTTGCGCGAGGCCTCCAGCGCAGCGGTGACGGCAGCCTCGCCGCCCTCGACCGGGACTGGGGAGCTGAAAAGCAGCAGCGGGCCCTGGCCCTCGAACACCGCCTTGGTCGCCTGATTGACCTGATCGACGGTCAGGCCTTCGACGGCCTTGTTGAACAGATCGAGGTTGGTCTGCGGCGAGCTGAACACCTGGTCGTCGTTGATGGCGCCCAGAAGGCCGGTCGCCAAGGCCGGGGTCGAACGGGTGGCGGCCGATGCGACGGCGTTCTGAAGCGCGGTGCGAGTGTTGACGATTTCGCGCTGCAGCTCGGCGTCGGTGACGCCATATTCGGCCAGGCGACGGCTTTCCTGCTCGACGCTTTCCAGCGCGCGCTGCCAGCCGCCGGGATTGAAGGCGACCGACAGGGTGCCGGCGTCCAGACTGTCGAACAGCGACTGATAACCGGCTCCGGCGCCGATGAAGGGCGGGTTCTCGGCGCGGGCGATCTCGCCCAGACGACGGTTCAGCACGGCCAGACCAAGACCGCGGCGGACGTCGGCGGCGCGTTCGGCGGCCGTGTCGGGGCTGAGGTCCGGGGCTTTTATCCAGTTGATCTGGATGGAGGACTGGATTCCCGGTTCGACCAGAATGCTGGCCTGCGGTTGACGCGGGGCGACGGTTCCCAGGTCGGGCTCGGGACCATCGGCGGCGGTCGGCTTCCAGTCGCCGAAGGCTGCGCGGACCTTGGCCTCCATTGCATCCACGTCGAAGTCGCCCACGGCGATGAAGGTGGCGCGCGAGGGGCGATAGTAGGCGTCGTAGAAGTCGACGAAGCGCTGGCGCGGTGCGGTGCGGATGATGTCGAGGTCGCCGATCGGCAGGCGTTCCGACAGACGCTGGCCGGGCGCCAGCAGGCCGAGCTGGGTCTTCAGCACGCGCAGTTGCGGCGTGTCGCGGGTGCGTTCCTCGCCGACGATGACGCCGCGCTCGGAATCGATGGCGTCCGGCGCCATCAGGGCCGCAGACATCATCTCGCGCAGGATGTGCAAGCTGGGATCGACCGTCTCGTCCTTGGTGTTGGGCAGCTCCAGCATATAGGCGGTCTGGTCGAAGCTGGTGAAGGCGTTGGTGTCGGCGCCGAAGGCCAGGCCCAAGCGCTCGAGGATGCGCAACATCTCGTTTTCCGGCACGTCCTTGGTGCCGTTGAAGGCCATGTGCTCCATGAAGTGAGCCAGACCCTTCTGATCGTCGCGCTCCATCAGCGAGCCGGCGTCGATGCGCAGACGGAATGAGGCCTGACCCGGAGGCGTCGCATTGTGCAGCAGGGCGTAGCGCATGCCGTTGGGCAGCAGGCCGTAACGGACGGCTGGATCGGCGGGAATGTCGCTGGCGGCCTGGGCCCAGGGGGCCGAAGGCGCGACCTGACCGGCGGCCGCCGCAGCGGGCGGCGCGGTCTGGGCGAGAGCAGGGGCGGCGAACGCCCCGGTGGTCAGGGCCAGTCCCGAGACGGCGACAAGCAGCAGATGACGCGCAGAACGCATAGTATCACTCCGAAACCGCAACCCCCGATGGCGCGATACCGGATGTGTAAAGTGTGCTTGCCTTCGCCACAAGCGGGGCTGGCAAACCTTACCGACTTGTCATGTTCGGATCAGCCGCCGGGGCGGCTGATGTAGAAGCTGGCGCTGTTGCCGACGGCGTTGGCGCCGACCACGGCCGTGCGCCCGGACGAGACCGTGGCGTTGGTGGTCGCGGTGACATTGCCGCTGTTCGTCTGGTTGTTGTTGACGTTGACGTCGCCGCCGCACTGGGAACAGGCAAAGCCCGTCACCGCATTGCCGACCGCGTCGGAGCCGACATAGGCGTCATAGCCGTTGACGCCGACATAGGTCGCGTTGGCCTCGACCCCGCCGGTGTTCAACTGGGTGTTGTCCAGCTTCAGATAGATGTCGTTGTTGCCGGCGACCGTCTCGTTGGCGATGCTGCGGGCCGCCAGAACCGTCTGGCCCTGGAGATTGGTCTGGACGCGGGCGTCGGCGCGGACGCGGCCTGCGTTGGCCTGGTCCGTCTGGATCAGCATGGAGCCGCCGGCGTTGGCGGTGATCGCCTGGTTGGCCCCGGCGTTGGCGCCGACCGTCAGGTCCCAGCCGTTGTCCACATAGACGTCGGTGCGCGCCTCAGTGGTCGAGGCGGCGTTCGATTGGCGAATGGCCAGATCCTGGTGCGAGGCGCCGGTCGTATTGGTCTGGACCGCATTGGCGACGGCCTGGGACGAGAAGGTCGCGGGCGCCGGAATGTATTGAACGTCGGCGACGGTCTCGGCGAAGACGGTGGTCTGGGCCCGCTGGTCGATGACGCCGGTCAGGGACGACGAGGGGCCGCCCAGGGCGACGGTGTTGGCGACGGCGGTGCTGGTGGCGAAACCGCCTTGCAGCACGCGGCCGTTCGGCGCTTGGACATAGGTGCCCGCCTCGACCCGATCGCCGGTCACGGACTGGCTGGAGTCCACGGCGAAGGTCGCGCGATCGGTGGTGACGCCCAGGTAGTTGCCGCGCGCGGTCGTATCGACGCTGAGCTGGCCGTCGGCCTCGCCGCTCACGACCACATTGCTGCGGGCCAGCGTGGCGCCGGTCATCGACTGGCGCGAGACCAAGCCGGCGGAGGCGGCCGTGACCCCGCCCGCGAGCGCATTGCCCTGGGCGTTCGTGCTGACGGTCACCTGATCGACGGACAGGTCGATATTCACCAGGCCGGTGACGTCGCCGGTCTGGGTCTGGGTGCTGGAGCAGGTTTCGCCGGCTTGCGGATCGCAGGCCGGCGTTTGCTGCGCGCTCGCCTCAGTGGCGAGTGCGGCGAACGTCGCCGTCGCGGCCATCATGCCAACGAGACGGATCGGCGCGAGTCTGGCCATTGTTGGTGTCCTGAGTGGGATAGGCCGGATAATAGCCGCCGGTCGGGCCGACCGTGGAATCGCCGAGCGGGTCGTTGGCGGGGTTCAGGCAGATTTCGGGGCCGGGCGCGCCATAGAGATTGGCCATGAACTCGACCGTGGCCCGTTCGACCAGGGCGCGGACGGCCAGTTGCGTCGGCTCCATCCCACCCGTGCCGGCCGAGATGTCAAAGACATTGCCGTTCAGGAAGTCGAAGACGCCGGCCGAGATTTCGCGGCCGATGATCTGCTTCTGATAGGAGACGACATCGACGACCTCCAGCGTGGTCGTCTGGACCAGACGCAGGTCCATGGCGATGTTCATCACATAGACGCGGTGATTGACGATGCCCGAGCCAGGCCGGTTGCTGTCGACCTCGCCGCCGGCGATGTCGAAGCCGCCGGAGCGGATGTTGTAGTTCACCTCGGTGATGCCGCCGACCACATAGAAGTCGGAGCCCGGCACCTGGCCGGCCAGGATGCGGCGGTACTGGGTGTCCTCTGGCCCCTTGGCGTCGGGAGCCTGGTCGCCGATCAGCTTGTTGTTGGCGTAGCGCAGCTCAAGCTCGGAGACCGAGGTGTCGTAGCGTTCGACGATGCGGGCGCCGGCCTTGGCCAGCGCCGAGTTGGCCATCAGGGAGGCGCCGCCGGTGATCTGGCGGCCGCCGTCGGACGACACCGTGCCGGTGTAGTCGCTGATCCGGCCGACAGCCATGCGCGGCGAGGGCAGGTTGTAGCGACGGGCGTAGTCGGCCAGGCAATAGAGCGCAGCGGAATAGGGTGTGGGGTTTGCGGTCACCGGCGCATTGCCGATCGGCGTCGCATATTGACCCGACGGACCCGCGACCGGGCTGACGCAGCCGGCGAGCAGAAGGGCGACGGCCGAGACGGCGGCGGACCCCTTGATGAGATGACGGCGGCTCATGGCAGGTTGATGTTCCCGTTCAGGGCCGTACCGGCGTTGATGGCGCCGGTGTTGGTCTGGGTCGAGTTGACGATGACGGTGTTGCGGCTGCCCTGGACCACCACGTTCAGCTGATTGCCGATGGCGGTGGATCCGCCGATGGTCGTGCCGCCGTTGCTGGACGCGCCGGCGCCGGCATAGGCCGAGGCCGCGCCGCCGGACTGGCTGGAATAGGACGAGGCGCCGGACTGGATGATGCCGTTGACGATCAGTCGATTGCCGTTGGCATCACGCGTATAGCCGGTCGCGGCCGTATTGGCGGCCGTCCGCGCGCCGCCATAGCCCTGCTGGAAGCGCGATGCGCCGCCCGAACCCGTCGACTGCGCGATCGCCGGCACGCTTGCAGCGGCGGCGAAGGCCATGACGGCGGTGGATACAAACAGCCTCTTGGCGGGCATTCCGGGGTTCCTCGCGCACAAACGGACGCCGGACCACGAGCGTGATCCGCACCCCAACCTGCATTAAGGTTATTAAGAAGCGCTTGATGTGACGCAGGTCACTGAGCATTTGTGGCGTCATGTCAGATGCCTCCGGTCGATTCGATCCGCCGAACAGCCGCCCGGCGCGAGAGCCGATGTTCAACGTGCCGCTGGTGGTGCTGCTGATCGCGGCATCGATGCCGACCCTCTATTTCTTCCAGCGCGACCTGCCCGACATGGGCATGAGCATGGCCTTCGCGCCCGTAAATCTGGAGCAGGGGCGGTGGGGCGGCCTGCTGACGGCCATGCTGCTGCACGGCGGCTGGACCCACGCCATCATGAATGCGGTGGCGGCGCTGGCGTTCGGGACGCCGGTGGCGCGGCTGTTCGGGACCAAGCTTGGTCCGACGGTCTTTCTGCTCTTCTATCTGGCGTGCGGGGTGCTGGCGTCGCTGGGCTATGGACTGATCCACTGGGGATCCAGCGAGCCGATGGTCGGCGCGTCCGGCGCCGTCTTCGGCCTGATCGGCGCCGCGACGCGACTGCTGGGCGGGCAGGGCAGAGTCCTGCCGATGGGCGACCGGCGCGTGATCGGCGCCGCTATCGCCTGGATGGGGATCAACGCTCTGACTGGACTGATCGGCTATGCTGCTGGAGTTGAGGGCGCAGTCATTGCCTGGGAGGCCCGCGCGGTCGGCTTCGTCGTCGGCTTTTTGGCCATCGCTCCCTTGGGGCGGATGTTCGGAAGCGGAGCCGCGCCTCATCGCTGAGACGCGTTGATTCCGGACGGGGGCTGAGCGATCATCGCGCCATGAGCGGCCCTGTCGCCATTCCGGCCCTGCGGTCGTCTCTTATTAGAGAGAAGGGACCGCGATGTTCGTCGCCCAAATCCTCAAGACCAAAGGAAACGCCGTCTTCTCGATCGCGCCGGATCTGACGGTGACGCAGGCGTGCGCGGAACTGGAGCAGAAGCGGGTCGGGGCGTTGGTCGTCTGTGACGGCGACCGCGTGGTTGGGGTGTTTTCCGAACGCGATGTGGTCAAGGCATTGGCGGCCGATGGCGCCGATGCGCTGGCCCGCCCGGTCGCCGATTATATGACGGCCAAGGTGATCTTTGCCGAACCGGCCGAGGAGATGTCGGCCTTGATGACCCGCATGACCGATCGGCGCATCCGGCATCTGCCAGTCATGCAGGCGGATCGTCTGGTCGGCGTCATCTCCATCGGCGACGTGGTGAAGTGCCAGATCGCCGAACACGCCCATGAGGCCGAGAGCTTGCGGACCTATATTGCAGGCTGAGCGGGGCGCGCGCCGTTTGCCGATTCCGGTTTTGCGAGAAACTTCCTCCGAACTCTCAGAATCCGCTTGCTGACAAATCCGCGTCTCCGTATAGAGCCGCCTCGCTCGGAAACGGGCTGGCCGGCGGGGCCGCGGGGGTGAAAGTCTCAAGTGAGCGCACGACTCGCATACGCACGCACGCACGCACGCACGCACGCACGATATGACGCACAGGCGGTACCTTGCCCCTCTCGTCACAGAAGAATTGATGGTTCTGATCGACCCGGAGGAGGCCCCCGTTGCAGCGGAGCAGCGACTGGTATTTGTACACTTCCGTCACGCCGAACGGAGGTCTGCGTGTGTTGCGTTGCGTGAGTGTGTTGCATTGCGTGCGGTGCGTGCGGCGTTGTGCGTGTGTTGCGTGTGCGAGATGAAGCCAGGACGTTACCTGTTGTGACCGATGGCCATGGCTTGCTTGTAGTGTTGGAGATTGATGACGTAGGTGA